>APFE031715556.1:0-24664 GCA_000404065.3 Pinus taeda | reverse complement strand
TATTTCAAGGAAAGAAGAAATATGCATATACCAATACATTCTCCATTGTATTATAGATTGATTGATATATCAAATTATAAACATTAAAAATGATGACAGAGTTTATATGACACGTTAGGTATAATTATAACATAATCAATGAGTGTTGATGTTCGTAGCTTGAACAAGTACTTACGCACAAGCCTAAGTGTTTAGGCATACAAAAGTCACCTGAAGTATCCTTAGGACACTTTCTCAAATGTGAGTGAGGTATTATAGTAACTTAGCCTATGTCTAACCTAGGAAATCACATAATTAATTATGTTGGCTATTGATTGACTTGTCCCTCTTAAGCTTTAGGAAAGCACATTAATTAATTATCGACCCTCTTAATTGACTCGTCCCTCTTAAGCATTCAAATTCTTATTCTCATGGGAAATTTGGCCTTTCTTTGAATAATATATCCTTTGGAAATTTAGTCACAAGGAAATGACCCTCCAATCTTGTCTTTGGCCTTTCCAAGAACAATTATTCTTCGCACCCTGATATACACAAAATACCCTACCAAACACTAAATCACAATGCAACTATCTCCAACAAACAAATTTTGTTATAACTTCAAGAAATGTCAATGAGAAAGAGATATGCTAGGGTGGCAATGATGTCCATTGAGCATGGAAGATGTCTAACTAGGGTGGTAAGGAATCCACCAAATCTAGAGTGAGGGCCTCACCTAAACCAGTCGAAAGAAAACTCACTTGAGCTCCTCACTAATAGAAAATGATATGATGGAATAGAGTGATCAATCATTAAGCTTCCTTCTCCTTTTATAATCATTCATTGAGACTTCTCCAAGCTTCTAGATCTTATTTTAATGTTATTTTATTAAAGAACTCAATTTTCCCTCCAATGTGATTTTTTACCCATCTTTAAAATAAAATACCTTTTCCTCCTCTTATTATTTATTATTTACCCTTTTTATTTAATAATAACAAAATTAAGTAAATTCGCATGGATCCCCTAGATTAACTTTTCCTTCTCGCTAGCTTATTAGGATGATAATTAGGCAAATGGGAAGGATATCCCATGCTAGCAAAAATCAGGGAAATTAAATTCAATGTAAAGTTATAAAATAAAGGCGAAGGAGAAGAGAGATACACACCATATAATGACACTAGCCATTTAGAGAGGGATTTGCTCAAGTGAGGAGTGCGATACTTAATTGTGTTAGGTCCAAGGAAGGTACAAGGGTGTAACATAGGAAATCCATATCATCTAAGGAGATCAAGGGTAGGTTGTATGTTTTAATTTTATTTTCTTTAGTAGGGACATTATCCCAGGACAACAACCCATGGAGGCTCTTAGTTATTAATGAAGAACTATTGATGGGAAGAATGTGTTTTTTATCACTTGGGATTGAGATTGGTCTAAATTTTCTTCCATTAATTGTGTTAAGAACCTAATTTTGCATTTATTCAGTAGATATAATCCATTAGGTTAATAAAGTGCTAGATGATAGGGTTAACAAAATTTTAACATGGTATTAACGTGAATAACTCTGAGAACTAATCTTTGAATCATGAATGAAGCTAGGTTTGTGTAGGTATTTCGGGACTAGGTTTCGTTGTGATCATATGAGGTGAGCTACTTGTAGGTTGTATGACGTATGATGGGTAAGGCATTTTTTTTGAAAAAATTGGCTAGATAAAAGTTGTTAACATCTAAGTTTTAAAGGTCCAATTAAAAATAAAAATAGAAAAAGTGGCATGCAAGCTAAGTGGGTTACTAGCCATATTGTAAAATAGGGAAGCCCTCACCAACCAACCTTGCAACATTCCAAAGTAGATAGAAGGGACATGCTAACCAAGCTACTGATAGGTTGAAGATGTAGGGGTATGAAGGAGCTCACACATAAGTAGATGGATTGACATGAAGGTAGTGTAATAGGGAAAAAACGTATAGAGCTCAAGTACGAGAAAATAGATTGGGAATAGATAAGGCCTAGTTGTCATGACAACAATGGGCTGAAAAAGGTTTCCAACAATAGAATCGATCCATAGTGATGAGAAATATTTGTATCCATCAGGATATGAAAATCAAGAGACAATGATTTTCATGGGCCATACAAAGTGATCATAGAAAGTCAATAGTGAATATGTGGATCATGGCCTCTAGATAGGGCCACATAAGGCATGAAGGCGATCAGGGGTGAATATACCATAATGAAAAAGCAATAACTACGACACCTGTGCATAGTGAAAAAAATAATAGTTGAGTACATAGGTCAAAGTGTATATGGTCGAGAAGCACACAATACCATTGCCAAAGGAAAAAACTGATTATAGAAGGCTATGAGAGATAACAGTCAAAGATGCAACTAGGTGAGGGTCAACTGGATCAAGATCATATAGAGGATAAGAGTTGATCGGTGAACATCATTGGAAGAAAATAAGGCTTATAGGTAGCAAATGTGAGAAGTTATGGGCTATAAGAGCTAGGTGCCAGGGATATAGTCAAATAATCGTCAACAAACAACCAAGGGTTATTGCAAAGGAGATATAGTGAGATAGCCACTTAAACAATAGTTTAATACAAACAACATTATTATTAGATTTAAACCCTTAGAAGGAGAGAGGGAGACTACACCAATCATTTGTGCGACACATAACATTTTAGTCGATTTTCTAATTTGGATACAATGGAAATTAGTTCAAGGTTTGAGGTTTGAGGACAAGTTGGAGGGTGGTTATGACTTCATTCACTATAAGGTCAGCGTTTCACTAATTATCATGGAGAATGTCATATGGGAATTTATTAAAACCAAAATCACCCCACCTATATATGTTACAGATTTGGCCATCCATAATCAAAAGGATGTGAAAACTACAAGGGTTATCTTGGATGTAGTGAAGGAACATGCAATTCCTCACTTGTCTGAAAAGAATAGAACAATGGAAATATCAATGGCTTTAATGAATTTATACCAAGGCAATAATGCCAACAAGAAGATGGTGTTGAGAGAAAAACTTAGGAACACCAAGATGACCAAATCAGATACAATGCCTAGTTATCTCACCAATATCACACAATTTCTTGATGAGTTGGCTATAGTTGGGGAGAAAGTGATAATCACTTCATGTTCCATAAGCAAATGTGGATATTCCACTCAACAATTTGTAACAACAAATATGATAAAACTATAATTAAAAACCAAAAACTTATACCATGTTGATTATTTTTCCTTAGACTTATGAATTTATTATGTTAGGATATTGAATAAGTTTCTTTATATTATAGGGTATCTTCCAACTATATTAATTCCAATAAGAGGAAAAATTTTAATGAATTCGAGGACCAAGGTAAATCTAAGTTTGAATCTAATAGAATGTTCCATCTTATGTCCAAAGAGAAAAGCTGCCAGTGTAAAAGTGATGAACAAGGATTTGAATAGAATAATATTTTAATAAATGTCAACGAAGGGCATGATGAGAATTAAAATGAAAATATCACACATTTAGAAATGGATCAATTTTGTAATCGTGTGGATCAAACATATAACATAAGAAATGAGGTAGGAAAATATGTAGTTATGTCATTCCAATATCAATATCCAAAAAATAATTCATGCTATAATTGGAAGATGATATAGAAAGAAGCCTTTCACATCATTAAATGTCCTAGGAATCCTAATGCAATTAATCAGAAGTACAATGTAGAAAGTTATGAGCAAGCACTACAAAGTTATGAGAAAACACTAGAATTTTAGCATTGTTATTTTGGACTCTTATCCCAAAACAGACATGTTGGAGACAATTCAATCTATTATCGAGACAATAGTTAACAAACCTTAAATCCTTTTCCCAATGTATATGAAAATTCTCAGATATATAGAAATGATATAAATACATTAGAATATAGTTAAAATGGTTGCACAAGTGTTGGTTAGATAGTAGGCAAGGGATATCCTAATCATAGTGTAAAATTGGAAGTGATTATATTAGGAAAAGTCATCAAAGGGAAGATGTTGCAATATTTAACTAATATGAATAATTGGGGATATAACCATCTAAGTAAAATGAGTACTAGTTCAAATGAAATTTTTGAAAATGATGTGTTGATAATTCCCCCTAGGCATATGCTCCAACAGGCAGTAGGAATCCTTTCAATGAACTAATGGAATGCATGAAGTATTTAATAAGACCCATCTCTACGAGGAATAACATAGTTGGATTCTCTAGGGAAAAATGATTTTAAACATCTAGAATTTGTGTAATCAAAGGTGTTTAGAAAAGGATCATTAAATAGTACTATGAACAAAGGAAGGGTTGGAATTGCATGAAATGGAAATAACATCTAATAGAGACTTTATGTTCAAAGGGAAACTGAAATAGAGATGGAATCCTAAAAATATCGTAACCATATGGTAATAATTTTTGTAAGGAAATAATGGTAGTTTGCTAAAAGGCATAAATATCATGTGGAGAGGTAGCTTCATTGTGAAGTTAGATCAATTGCTCATTGAGAATAACAATGGTTTTTAGTAATGAATAAACAAGGTTTCTTCTTGTTTTCTCTACATAGTATTTTTTCTTCTACCAGAAGCATTTTTATTTTGAAGAGAAATATTTTTCTTTCTGGAAAGAAAACATGTTTAAAAATAAAATATTTCTTGTTTCAAGAGAAGGGACAACCATAGATAGTTTTAGAAAATGTCTAGAAAAAAGACCAAAGAGATTTGAACTTGAATCTTCTACTACAAAATAACACCCTAGATAGTTTCAGAAAATGTCTAGGAAAAGGACCAAAGATATTTGAACATGAGCCTTCTACTATAATGTGGGTCCCTGCACAAGATATATTTGAAAAATTCTAATGCTTAAAAAGGTAGAAAATATGTGCTTAAATGATTTAGATGAAATGCAAGGGTAGGAATGAAACTATTGTCTCTTATTTCATGCCAAAAATACTTCCCCAATCAACTACAATCTTTGCTTTTAGTAGATAAGGAATATAACATATGCCAAGATACTCTAAATAGTCCTGTAACAATTATGCTTTTGCAATTATTTTTATTGTTATTCAATGGAAATCAATAGATGTTTCAGATTTCCATTTAATTGAAGCTAGACAGAGATATAATTTACATGGACTTTGAGAAGAAGTTTTGAGTGCTTAGTAGACTAATGTTGTTGAAGAGTGCAGAGTAGTTGGTGCTAGATCATATACTCACAAAGGGAAATATATGAGCATATAATTTAGTTAGTGAATACAAATCCATACATTCCATTCATAGGTCCAATATTTCATACAATACTGATTAATTAAATAGACCAAACAATTGTCATGTGTGTTACCCACAACATCTATTTGGGACAAAAGTTGGTTGTCTATGTAGGGTCTTTATTTGGTAGATTGGTTTGTCAAACTACTTTGGAAACATAGAAGGGAGACAAGAAGGAATTTGAGCTTGTGAAGTAATGTGTAGAGTGGGAGATAAGATAATATAAGATAATCTTATAAAATGTTGAAAAAATTACCACAAGAGATCACAAGAGTAGGTCAATGGGACTAATGAGTACATGTATGGATACAATGTAGGTGTGATTGTGTAGCTCCTATAAAATGCCAAAAATGATACAAAGAAAGAAACTTACATAAGTATAACATCATAATATATATATAAAAATATGAAAAATGTACAGTGATACAAAAAAATTGAGCTTGTACAAGGAGAGATATCATGCAAAAGGTTGTATCTTTGAAGCATTCATAATGCTTCTCAGAACAACATGTTCCTGAATTTTATTGTGGGTATTAATTGAAGTCCCTAAATTCTATGAAGACATAATAAGTAGGGTGTATTCTCAGATTTGTAAGTAAAACTTAAAATTTGACCCTAAGAAACAATATGGATGACACTATTTAAAGATAGAAATTGACATATTTGGAGGTTGCAGTGTCATCATAGCCTTGAGAATAGGACATATTTATAATTATTTTATAGGTCTATAAAGAAAACAAGTAGTGCCAATATAGGGAGGTCAACAATTTGACATACATGGCACTGTAGATAAATGCAAGCACTATATGATCATGCATTTCCTTTAAGCAACAATGAACTTGAAGGGATTTACAAGCTATGAAGACTACTTAAAGAGGGATAGATTTGAAAACCCTAATTAATGTATCAACTAGAATGCATTATAATCTACAGACTTAACAAATGTAGAACATCTATGCTAACATCACCAACTTCTTCACCCTCAATTTCACCAACAAACATTGCTTGCTTCATCCCTCAAATTCTTGTTGTTGATGATTTCATGCCTATTGGAATATTTTAGGTACACAATTTCCCCCATACTTGTGCTTGTTCTAGTGATGAAGCATAATATGAAACCATTACAATACCTTGATTCAAATCCTCCTAATAAAAACAACATATCACGATCTCAACTTAAACAACATATCCTTCTAGTAATGTGCTCCCAATTAATCAAAGTAAACATCGAATGAGAATTTTAATCTAATGCCAAAAACCATGACAATCCTCCTACAATATGGATGTAATAAACTTTAAAACCTACAAAATGAAAATTATGTTCCAACTTAGACATCACACTCCACGAAGTTGCATTTCTATCCTACAAAACTAAGATAAAGGTTATACCACATTGTTGAGCATATTTCAATCCAAATTAATAATGAGACATTTCACCTTTAAACAAAGATGCTCGACATTTTATTATAAAAAAAAAACAATGTCTGATTATTTTCCCAATTATGAATGAACAAGTCATTTGAGTTAATGTAATCACATTGTAGGTCAAATATGTGTATATACACAATCTTAAAACTAGACCTCAATACAAAGAAATGAGACAAATAGTCATAAAACAAATGCTCAACACAAAAATAAAACCATTAACTGTAAAAAAACCCTATATGGTCTATGATATTAGCTTTGAAAGAACCATTGAGATTCATATAAATACAAACATTGTCATTTGTTGATATGCAAATGCATCCCATTTTGAGACAGTTGGGACCTAAAGATTTTATTTGAATTCTCTTGAATTAAACTACATACATATTTTAAATTCAGAAGTGAAAATAAGTTACAATCAACAGTCATAATACACAAGATTGGCCTTGGGAACTTCTAAGTTTTTTAAATATCCTATTGGCCTTTTGAGTTTTGGTACAAATGGAGGCTTATAGCCCAAAGATTTATCAATTTCTGTGAATTTTTATTGAATGAAGATAGGGTCATATGATAGTAGATGTTGGAAGTATAAATTTGGATGTAGTCAAAGGGTTTAATGTTGTCACATCTATGTTCAAAATTTTAGATAGAAATAACGTTATAGATCTAGAGGGCCATGACGAGGTTAACCCTGATAATGTCAAGTTAGAAATTAAATAATAGAGCAATGGAACACATAAAATGTTGTGGAAACACAAAACACAAAAAAAAACAAGAGACACAAATATACTTAGTTCACCCAATTTGGCTACGTCCACAGAGAAACAACAAGTCCTTCCTTTTATATTATCCAACATACAAAAGAAATACAACCTACAACAAATCTATCGTATCTTCCTCCTCACTCTCACACAATCTCCCTTTTTTTTTCTCACACAGAATAATAGACAACCACAATATAATTTCCTCATATAAATCAAGGGTTTACTTCTAAGGAAAAAACCCTAAATTAATATAACTTCCACCGTCATATCTTCCACCTAATGAATGACCCAGATTGACTATGAAATTACAATATTTTACAAGGTAATTTTACTCTCAATTTTATTTTGGGGGCATTGCCCTTGAATTCCCTCCGGGGGGGGCTCCAAAATTTTTTTACCATCTTTCCTAGCAACACTATTGAGGGGACAAGCCCCTCCCCACACCCCCCAATTGGAGACTGGGATCCAAATGTAGCTAAAACAATACCTATGAATCAAGAAGACAATCATTCTCCACACCCAACTATTCCAAGGCTCTTTAGCCTTGTATAGTGTGGAATTTTCTTATCCAACTCATTCAAATACCATGATTTTGAGCAATTTTGGTCTTAGAATTAATGCAGGGGGTATCATCGCACTAATTGGAAAAAGTGGGTATGGTAAGGCCACCATCATTAGACTGATATAAATATTCTATGATATGTTGAATGGGACAATAGTCACATATGACAAATAATTGAGAAGCTTCATTTCCAGTTTTTGAGACAACACATATCTCTTGTAGGGTAGGAGCCACCTCTTTTTGTTGGGAGAATTTAAGAGAACATTGTGAATAGTAAATAGAATGCAACTCGGGTGGAGATAATAGAGGCTCCCAATGCCTATGCATTCATTTTTTAGGTTTTAATGAAACAAATCTTTAACAAAAATCACTCACTGTGCTTATGAACTAAATGTTATTAATGAATGTTGTGCATTGTGAATATATACTATAGATTCTTGAAGGATGGATACAAACTAAACAAAAGTAATAGGAACTTGGTAAACCTCCTTTCTACATGGATGGGATGACTTTATATCTTCAACTTTTTGGATTTTCAACTTGTAGTAGGAGCGTTGGAGTAAATAATCTTTAATGTTTATGGAAATTTCACTTTTGATTGACCTACGTAGACAAGAATGCACCTATTTTTTTGTGTTAGGCTATGTTTTTTTTCATGTAAAAAAAATACAAAGAAAAAGGTTCCTTTATAATTCTTGATCATGGTTGATCAGATTCTCAAAGATGCCTAATTGGAGGCTAAATCTATTCAATTACTAGTAGTATCAAGAAATTCCATGAAATCTTGCTCTCTTGGTTCATAATGACTTGACAAGCATTTGGATGCATATTAATAAACTATAGGAGAATAAATGGTATGTTAACCTGTAGAATGGACTCTCAATAATTACAAGAAATATAAAACCATACATAGTCTTTCAAAAGGAGCAATAAAATCAAAATCTTAATGAATTTCTACCAAATAATTCTTCTCATTCTTTTATTTTTCATTCTATATGTAAGTGAATTACTAAAATTGGGCTCCTTCCATGTGCTTATATTACAAGCACCATATTACTAACATGATCTACCTCATTAGGTAGGAATTGGTTCTAGTTTCTCATGCAATTATTGGATGTCAAACATTTATCATAGTAATGTCATCCGTCCAAATGATGCATAATTGAAAACATATACCTTATGACAATAATGTCTTCCAAACACATTAAAATATGGGAAAAAAACATAAATCATAAAGATGAAAGGGAAATAGTTCCAAGGCATGAAATTTCCCTTGAACAAAGAATCATGAGGATCCAAACCCCACATAAAATAACATAATGTAGATGTAATGGTCCTATGGGAATTATGGGTTTAACTTTGACTTTGAACTAACAACTTGGGGGTTCAAACTAAATTCATGCTTACTAGGCACCCATGTTATTTCCTTAGATTTTAGGACTACATAAACCAAAACATGATGTGTTAGGTCCCCATGCAAAACTAATTTAGCATTTTCTATAACATAAAACAAGATTTCATCAACGAAAAGATTTAGTGTCCTTGAGGAGTTTTAGAGGAACTTTCAATTTTTCTTTAATTTAATCACTATGTTTATGTTAAAAGAGAGAGAGATATCACATTCTCCTTAGTGCAAACACCATCATCCCAAAAAAATAGATTAGTTTCAAGGGACCATTCTTTGAAATGGGAAAGGCATAAACCATAACCCAAAGGTTGGGAAAATAACTAGAGAATTTAGCCATTTGTCTACACATTCCTACTTAGCCTTGTTGTGTATGAGGTGGGAGAAGATGGCATTTCCTTTAAAGATGCAAGAGACCACAAGCCAGTGGAAGTGACTTTCAAAGAATTCAATTAATTTAACATAGGGATGTGTCCCCCTTGCCTCAAGGAACCATAGGATGAAAATGCCACTAAGAGAACTTGGTCCTTGATGCAATTTCTCATGTTTCTCATGATTAGTCTTCCATTTACCAATAAAAATTAGTCTTTTAGTGGATAGTTGTTGCTTTTGCCATAGATATTGGATACATTGGCTTATTTAAAGCTCAATATCCTTGATATTAGAAGCTTGAAACCCATGATATTTTCTCTAAAATTTATTGATTAGAATGTTGTGAATAACTCAATTTCTCCAGCTTCTCATTGGAACTTTCTACAAAAAGGGTTTATGACAAGGTTTAGATAAATAAAAATACTTTCTCCTAAACCTCTAAGGTTTTAGTAAATAGTTGGAAGTTGGTGAGATTTTGTTAATCCCTAGGAATGGGGTTATTGTTGTAAAAATATTTAATTTGCATATGATTTTAATGAACTATTGTTTAATTACTAATAAAATCGCACTACATATTAATTTTCCATCCCTAATATCAATGAAAGAGGCATCGCTAGTGACATCCACAAGAGCATAGTGGTATTTTTCCCTTCTAAACCCAAATCCATCTTCTTCAGATATTCACTCATAGACCATGATAGCACAAACGTTTCCTTATCAGTGGCATGTGTTATGGTTGCAAACTTCACTGCAAGCCACAAAAGCAATGCTTTGGAATACATATGACCAATTGGAAGATTAAACACATCATTTGAATTATGAGTTGGTAAATTTTTATCATCTACATAATGAAATATGCTTTAGCTTCAAATCCCCTATCTTAGGGGGCCACATTTTGTGATCTTGTCACTGAAACCATTATGAGAAAATGGTGGGAAGATAAGTGGTTTATCTTGTGAATAAGTCCTTGGCTTTGCCAACTCAAAATCAAAATCAAATATTGTCGAAATTATGATAACATAACTAAAAAACTATTCATGAAAATTATTGACAAGACATACCATGACACACTTTACACCAATGCCATAACCTAGTGCTTCAAGCTACTCTGCAATTTGAATTTCTAGTTCCCTATAAAATAAAGGCATAAAATAAAACAAGATATAATTCAAATGAATGAATGCTCAAAACCTTGAAACTTGACTGGTGGCTTAATATAAATAAAAGGTTGGAGAAAGGACACAAGCAAACAATGGTTGTGGTCTCTCAAGAAGTTCCTATAGAATTGGAATAACAAATGTTGTTGTTTTCCTTAAACCCGTTTGGTCCAACCCAATCAATTGCCTACCTGAAAGCACACACAATGAAAAAATTAGAAAATTACAACTTAATTTAATAGATAATCAATAAACAACATCAACCTTTTAACTTTAGGGATTGACCCCCTATTTGACACTAAACCTTAAACCCTTATAGAACACCCATGTAGAATCGTAATCCGTAAACTCATTTGCCTCAAGTCAAACTCTAAACCCAAACTGAAAAAAGTATTTGAGAACAAAACCTTCCAAGGTAAGGGGAATGAATTGGACATGAATTTCAGATGGTTTATTCCATCCCAAAGCATTTCAGGATTTGGTTATTTGTTCACATACGCCTTAGGGACTAGTAATCAACAAGAAGCTCCCATATTTGCAAGCTCTACTTAATGTCATGGCTCCACAACATCCTACAGTACTCAATGATTCCCCTCCACAGAAAGTGCACATGCTCAACTCCTCTGTTTGTCTCTCCATATGACTTTGGCCTCATCCAAGAAACTATGTATCATCTTGGAAGAAAGCATTAAAGCCTCGTAGGAACATGCCAAGATGGAAATGGCACCGACAACCAAGCACGAACTTCGTGGCCATTGAATTCCTTTAATAATTGTTGTTATAGGGGGCTTTGAAGATAAACAATTTTACAGGGTTGAGCATAAATGGATGATCCAAGGTTTCAGTTCATTAATTCTTGAGGTTTGAATAATATGGCATGTAAATATGAAGCATCGTCCATCTCAAAAACCTTATATCTGGAGACATGGTAAGTTGTTTGAAATTGTTGTTGCTTTTCAGCAGCTTAATATTAAATAATATGAGGTTGTGTTTTTTGCATATACCATAGCTTAAGTGTTTAAGACGAAATATTAATTTTGTCCTTAAAAATATCTTAAACTACCCTATTATGTAGTAGTGATGTAAGCTATGGTTGTGAAGCAACTTGCAATGGGATATTAAACCCGAGTTGAATCTTTGTCTTAGTGTAATTTTTTTGCATAATATCAGACATTTAGATTCCCAACTTATTGGTAGGAATTCAACTCCTAATGTTCTAGATGTAAATAATATTACTTATTAAATGATATTCTAGAATATTTACTTCAAAAATGCTTATATGAGAAAGTGATTGGAAAAACTTCTAGAGGGTTATAAATAGTCTATGACTCTCTACTACAAATGTATGAGCCAAGTATATAGATATTACCTTCTATTTAGTGCCAAAGTAGTTTTCTTTCGCATGAGCATAGAATTGTTGATATGCATCCATGTGATGTAGTCATTGAATAAATGCATGAGCACGGTTCACTCTCATATTTTAAAATGATTAATTCCCATAATGATATAATTTTACATTTTCCTTACGATAGGGTCTATCATATAGAAGGTTACCTAATCAAAATTTTCATCAAAATAAGAGTGTGATTACCCCTTATTTTTTTTAAATGATAAATATCATATATATATATATATATCACTCTTTCGGTCATTCACACAAAAATTCAAACATCTATTTCTACCCTAAGTTATTTAACAGTTCTGTTGGAAAGCGGTGGGGCAGCAAGGCTTCTACATGCTCCGTACGTAGGTTCTTACCTTTCATTTTTAATACCCAATTCTTTCCTAACAGGCACTCATCAGATGCACACTACTCTTAAAAATGGCTACACTCTCCCCGGCAATGGCGCCAAAATGTGGAGTGATAAAAAGGTGTCTTTTTAACTCCTAATTACCTCACATTAATTGTCAACCCAGGGACGACTTCTTATTTCAAGAGTGTACTCAGTTTGAGGTGGCTATTTACTTAAGAGTAATGTTTTGTAGTATAGTGCTTAAAATACAAAAGTAAATGAATGCTTGAAAAAGAAATATAACAACAACATAAACTCAAATGCTCTGAAATCTAACTATTCACTCAGCAAACATCAATTGGGGATACAATAACAATAACTCATTCCTCTAGAGATTGATGCAATTGAAAGAAAATTGGAACAAGAAAATCAATCTGGGAACGATGAAGCAATAACCGATGTTCTCTACAGTTGACAGTCCTGCTTTAAAGCAATTAAAAGGAAATTGAAATTGAACTAAAGCTGCTATTGAAAGTAAACTAGGAAAACTCTTTAAAAGCAAACTCTTTGCAATGAATCAATAGAAATGAACAACAGAGCTTCATCTAACAGAAATGATTTATTAATGGAAAGGAATAGCAATGCTAAAATACTAGAATTAAACAACAATCTTAGATGGAACTGAACAACAAAACTAATTAATTAAAAATACACAGCAACTATAAATGTAATTGAATCAGCAACCTTAATCCAATAGCGTGAACATTAATCGCAGTTATTGAAGCAACAACAATCACAATTATAATTGAATAGTAACTTAATTGAACAACCATTGCAATTATAAATGGGCAGCAATTAAATGAACCACAGTCTTAATTAAACAGTGCAGTATTAGATTAGAATTAACAGCAGAACATTTCAAGTTATAATTAATAATTTTTTCACTAACGTAATCCAATTATGATTTCAATATAACAGAGCAATTTTGCGAAATGTTCATAAACAAAAGATTACTAAACAAAACAATTTAAAGAAATGAAAAGGAAATCAAACCATCACACAGTAGAAATCAGAAAGATAAAATACAGTAGCAGCATACTCCACCAGAGGCTGGGCCCTTAGCCACCAGTGGATGTTGCTGGGCTACTTCAGACGAGAAGAATGAACAGTAACTCCCAAATCATATATTAATCATCAAATTGTGAAATCATTACAACAACAAAAGCTTTGAGAATTACAATGGTAATGCAACAATCCCTTTTTCCTTCTATCCTGTCACGAATAATCCATCATCATTCTTTAATCTCCAATTCTGAATCCTTAATTCTCCATCCCCATCTCTGATCTCTGCTTTCATTTAAATAGAGAGAGATCAGAGAGAAACTACAACATAGATAATTACAACACGATTTCTATTACAAAATTGGATTGTTTCTAACCAAGAGCAAGGCAAGGCGAATTTGGCTTTGCAGCTGAGATTTGGAAAACGGCCACACAACAAATCTAAGAAAATCGTTCTCAAACAACCCTGTGTTTCTCTCAATACAAGCTGAATTTGGGAAAACCATTTTCCTCTAAAGTTAATTTGGTCCGTTTTGGACAAAACCCATGTTCCGAATTTTCCAGATTCTTCTTCATTTTCCCAGAATCTCAACTGCAAAATTGGCACTTCTTATTCCAACGAATTTCTGAGTTGGAATATTTAATGATCAAATCTTCGATCTGGAAATTGTATTGGAGGCTAAAAATGGTGAATAATGTTACAACCAATTTATTAAAACTATCATTGATAAAATCATGCATTAATCATCAATTTATTAGAAATAAAAGAGAATTAAATATATTTTTACATTAAAGAGGCATAAATCATTGTAAAAATGGATTTTAATATTAATAATTATTAATAAATGACATGATAAGAAGAGTAAAATGGGATAAAATAAGTGTTTAAAAGAGTTGCTCATATTCATGGCCCAACACACCCCCACACCGAATATATTGCATGTCCTCATGCAACAAAAACTGAATATATTGCATGTCCTCATGCAACCCAAAGACAAAACCCATGTGTTAACCAAACAATAAAAAAATTTAGTCATCTCAGCTGATGAAATGGATAGAACAAATGAATTCTTCCTTAATTAATGAATATTCAATTTTAGCAATCTTGATGAAGGCATAACAATTTCTACATTGACGTTCAGGTTAGTGCATATGAAGTTGCAACAAAATATGATATAAATAACAACAAACTTCATTAACCATTTTCTCAAAACTACAAACCAGATTTTTTTGAAATTATGCAAGTAGATTTCTACTATATTAATACTTTTATGATCCACGGATCATGAGATATAAACAAAATCGCTGTAGGTGAGAGTGCACGATTTCCGAAATATTACGAACCAATTTAACTTGAAATTATCTGGGTTTCTATATTTTAATGATACGTCTACGTTTTCGAGAAATCACAAGAATTGATTTCATAGTTTTAAAAATATTATGGAAATCAATTTCCACACTAAAATTGTATGCCTTAAATGAGAAAGAAAATAGAAAACATCCATCATACATAGCAATTCCTCCCCCTCTCTGAAAAATTAGCATGCCCTCATTCGATGCTAGAAAACAAATAGAGGTGGTTGCTACCATCTGTTGAAGTCTATGCCTGGTGTAAAACAACATCGAATAAGGGAGGTGTTGAGAAGGAATAAGAATAACAATGGATGCTAAATAATTTGAATGAAATGGTCATAAGAAAGAAATGAATGAAAGCAACACTCCCCCAAACTAAAAGATGATATGCTGCTGAAAAATGGGAAGTGGTAAAGATGTGGAATGAAGGATGATAAATAATGCTCAAAATTGATTTTCATGAAATTATCCTAAATTCATAATAAATCAGAAAATTGTGCTATTTTACCTCAAGTTTTACCTCCAAAAAGAAAAATGTGGAATGACATATATGGACTGGAATTTTTTGAAGCTGATGTAGGCAGAGTTAGCACTGAAAGTGATGCAAAAGGTGGAATCTAGGCAAGCACATCATGTCTGAAGAATTGTTCACGTTTGCAAGTTGCTCGAGCTTCTTCTGTTAGTTGCAATAGTGTGGTCATGTTGCGAATAGAGTTCTGCCCATACTTGTTGTTGTCTTGTAAACATATCTTTATTTTGCATATAATGTTCTTGAAGCCACAGTGTTAGTTTTGAATAGCAACAGATAAGATCCATGCAAAAATTTCAATCAGATATTTGATCAAATCAACAAGTTATGGTAGAGTGTACTAATCATATCACATGTAATCCCATAATGCATACATTCCCCCCTCCGATTGGAAAATCAATTCCATGACCATCAAGCATATGAAAGGTGTTATGCTGACGGCAAGGCAAGGGAATGAACAATACAACAGTAAATGAAGTAGAGTACACATATCAATGATAGGACGACGAGAGTTATCGTTATAATAAGAGAAGAGTGTGTAAAGATAGTTATGAATAAGAGAGGACAATTTAGATTTGATGATAATTTATGCGAAAAAGGAAAAAGAACAACAATATGCCAAAAATATGCTTTACTGATGGTGTCCTAGCTGAAAAATGATGTGATTGATCAGAAAATAATTTCTTATGCGTAAAGGTTCAAAATAGGGAAAAAATTAAGGAAATAACTTATCCAATAAAAAGAAAGAATAAGAAAAGGGTATTATAGTAATAATTGACAATAATATATAAGTTCAATACCATAAGCAGAGCCTCTGTTGCCAGCAGGCATCCATAGCCTCGGTAGGGTTGCTTTCTAACCCATATGAACTAGGATCCTCAATTTATAAATGGAGAGTTCCAGTGTTGTTCTACAGAAGAGATTAGTGTGCTGGCATGGTAACCAGATAACCACACTGCCATTCACCGAGATGTAGAAAAAGTGATAAGGTCGGCTCGTGATGAGACCCCCTATTCCAATGATAATTTTGGTATCCAATGGAACATAACCCCGATGTGGGGGTGGAATTAGTTGAGCAGGAAATTGTGTATGGAATGGAGCATTTTGACGATGTAGATGATTGGGTTGAGTGAATGATTTTGATATGAAAGCATGATGTTGTGTAAGAGCTTGTAAAGAGTATGGAGAATATGTTTGTGCTACAAGATGAGGGAGAGTAGCCATGCAATCATAAGGTGAACCATGCCAAACTTGTAGACAAGATTGGTGGTTATATGAAATTGACATGACTGCCCTAAAACATGAGTATTCCATAATGGATTATGCAAGTAAGAGAATGGAAAAGAAGTGTTTTGAACCATACCTGTAGGCCATGATTTCCATGGTTTTGACCTTGTTGCAGCTTCCTCATCTGTTTGAAATGATACTTCCATCCTAGATAGGGAAGAACAAGTATCTATGGGCTGCTCCTTTTGGTCACGAGGGAAAAACACTTCATCAAATTCTTCATTTTTATGAACCTACAAAACATCCAATTTTTCATTTAGAGAGCTAATAAAATCAACTTTAAAAATTTCAAATAAAACATTGATTTCATCTCTTATGTCTCCTGATCTTGTAACAGATTTGTAAAATAAAGAACAAGGATCTCTAGAATTCTTTCTAGCCTTGGAGATTCCTCTTGAATACCTTATGCACAATTCACAAACATCATCATATGACAACTGAAAAACATCACCTTTTCCTATCAGATTTAAGAGTTTTAAAAATTCATCTTTGATTCCTTTAAGGAGTATTTTTAAGATCTCTTTTTCAAAATGCTTATGTTTTGATTTTTGAAGGTTATAATGAAATCAATCTACATAGTCCTCCAAGATTTCATCTTCCCCTTTTATCATATTGAAAATATCTTCATTGGATTTGCAATAGTCTTGGTACTTCTTCAAGAATATGTTCTTCATGTCCTCCCATGTTTGGATGCAGTTCCCACCTAGGCTCATGAACCATCGGAGAGCTACTCCTTTTAGAGCAAGAGGAAAAACTTTCAATATTTGATCATTACTACAATAATCATATCCTCTACAAAGTATTTCGAACTCAAATAAGAATATATCTAGATCTTCATTTGTCAAACCATGAAAGTTTGGTAGAGAAGATGGGGGAATTATGTGCATTTGTGTCACTACTCCTAGATCTTTGATAAGAAATTCAAAAGTAGAAATGTGAGCCATTTCTTACCATAATAAAGGATGTTCTTCATGTGTTTCTTTGAGGCTCCTCCTTCAAATTTTCCTGTCAATTGGTTAGTGAAATGGGTGGTGCCTACATCACCACTTGAGAGAAATCATGAGATTTGTTTTTCAATATTTTTTTTATTTTTTTTTAAGTCATTCACATAAAAATTCAAACATCTATTTCTACCCTAAGTTATTTAACAGTTCTGTTGGAAAGCGGGTGGGGGAGCAAGGCTTCTACATGCTCCGTATGTAGGTTCTTACCTTCCGTTTTTAATACCCAATTCTTTCCTAACATGCACTCATCAGATGCAAACTACTCTTAAAAATGGCTACACTCTCCCCGGAAATGGCGCCAAAATGTCGAGTGATAAAAAGGCGTCTTTTTAACTCCTAATTACCTCACATTAATTGTCAACCCAGGGACGACGTCTTATTTCAAGAGTGTACTTAGTATGAGGTGGCTATTTACTTAAGAGTAATGTTTTGCAGTATAGTGGTTAAAATACAAAAGTAAATGAATGCTTGAAAGAAAATCTACTTACAACAAAATACCTTGAAGCCTAAATTTTTCATTCGGAAAGATAAGCAATGTATCAGTTAAGGGTCTAGTAACCATAACTCATCCCTTTGGAAACTGATGTAACCAAAAGTAATCAAGGAACAGATCATCAATCTGGGGACTAAACAGCAAATGCCAATGCCCACTACAGTTTCATATCGTTCTGCACACCAAGCAATGATGATTTTCGAATGACAAGAAATGGGACATCATCTACTTCTATAAATAGGATTGAACAACAAAAATCTGTCCTACGTAAATGAATGCAACAATAATTATAATCTTCAAGAATTAAGTAACAACCTTTGAATTGAATAGCAAACAGAAATGGAACAACAAATTATCAAAGATAAAGTATAGAACAACGGATTAAATCTGAATGTACAGCAACCCAAGTCAAGCACCCAACACACTTATCATTAAAAGGGACAATAATCTGAGCTTCGATACAATATGCATGAATCACGACCATGAAATAACAGCAATTGTAACGGGACAACAATTGTTTCAGAACAACAATGATAACAGAACGACACTTTCGAATAAACAACAATCATGATTTAAGAATAAATCATACAGTAGTAACAATTCAAGAATATACAGCACGGTTAACTTGTAATCTATAAGGAAGAACGATGCTATATGATTTGCCAAAATAAACAATAATGTGATCCAGGGTTAGAATGGTAACATAACATTCCCGATGTAAGTAACAATAATATTCAATCAAGTATAACAGAGCCGATATGTGAAACAGTAAAGCACTTTAGATTACTAAGCAGAGTAAAAGAAAGAAATCAAACCACACATGAATCATAAAGATATAATACAACAACAACATACTCCACCAGAGGCTGGGCCCTTAGCTGCCAGTGGATGCTGCTAGACTACTTCAGACGAGAAGATTGAACAACAACTCCCAAATCATATATTAATAATCAAATTGTGAAATCATTACAACAACAGAAGCTTTGAGAATTACAATGGTAATGTAGAAATCCATTTTTCCTCCTATCCTATCATGAATAATCCATCATCATTCTTGAATCTCCAATTTCGAATGCTTAATTCTCCATCCCCATCTCTGATCTCTGTTTTCATTTAAATAGAGAGAGATCAGAGAGAAGTTACAACATAGATAATTACAACATCATTTCTATTACAAAATTGGATTGTTTCTAACCAATTGATCAACAAGAAAATATATTTCCATCCATCTTTCAACAAGAGCAAGGTGAATTTGGCTTTGCAGCTGAGATTTGGAAAATGGCCACACAACAAATCTGAGAAAATCGTGCTCAAAGAACCCGGCGTTTCTCTCAATACAAGCTGAATTTGGGCAAACCTTTCTTCACTAAAGTTAATTTGGTCCGTTCTGGACAAACCCATGTTCTGGATTTTCCAGATTCTTCTTCATTTGCCCAGAATCTTAACCGCAAAATTGTCACTTCTTATTCCAACGAATTTCCTGAGTTGGAATTTATGATCAAAATCTTCATCTGGGAATTGTATTGGAGGCTAAAAATGGTAAATATTACAACCAATTTATTTGAACTTTCATTGATAAAATCATCATAATTCGAATTAAAATTTATTAGAAATAAAGGAGAATAAATATATTTTTACATAAGAGCATAAATTCCAGTGTAAAATGGATTTATTATAATAATTATAATTAATGACATGATAAGAAGAGTAAAAAATGGATAAATAAGTGTGTTTAAAAAGTGGATTCTATCTTGGCTCAACAACTATCTCATATTTTTTAAAATGATTGTAATTCCCAAGAATGATAGAATTACATTTTCCTTACATAGGTCTATTATATAGAAGGTTACCTAATCAAAATTTTCATCAAAATAAGAGTGTGATTACCCCTTATTTTTTTTTAAATGATAAATATCATCTCTCTCTCTCTCTCTCTCTCTCTCTCTCTCTCTCTATATATATATATATATATATAGTTTGATGGGAGCCAAAATTGGGAGGTTTTTTGGCATAAACAAAGTGGATGGGAAAAAGAACATTGTTACATGAGAGCAGCTATAATAGACTTCAACATTGGAAAAATATGAAATCAAGCTTCCAAACTATGTATTAGTTTTCTAACAATGTTGACTCAAAGGTTTTGGAATTTCCGCCAATTATCCTACTAATTCAGAATCTAATTGAGATGATTTTTGGATTTTTTTCAATTTTCCTACTCATTCATAATCCAACTTTGGGACTTGAAATTTTGGAAACACATATTTTGTAGATCAACTTAAGATTTCTCATTCTAAGTTTACTTAACTCTGCAAGTGGATTTGAAAATGGGAAAATTGTTGACATTCAAGAAATTGCATTTTGAGTTTAATTATTTTGGAAATTGATTTAGTGACGGAAAAACACATCCATATGTGCAAGCATTTTCAAGGTAAATTTATCGTAGTAGGCCAATTTAATTCCAACATGGACACATATTTTCTGAGTTAGGCAACTAGTTCTAAAGCAATATTGCAGTGGAAAATTGTTTCCTTTGAGGGAACCATTTCCAGGATTTTTTTTTTTTGTTACATTCAATTAGCATTAGTGGAAATATTGTGGCTATTATGGGAACACAAACCAAAGTTTGATATGTTTTTACATTGCATAGTTTTTGTAGTATTCATTCATGGTAAAAAGTCATGGTAGAGTAATGGATGTAGCAACCTTGATATACATTTTGTTACACAAAAATATTGTCACCATGACTATTTGCAGTTAGTATGGGTCTATCATCATTTATACTGTCCTCCTAAGCAAGTCTCAGACCTCAGCTCTTCATGTCAAGCTTTGAAAATGAGAGAAAGACATTAAAAATCAATAAAGCTCTGGTTCCACACTTTCCCTCACTGTTACCTGGGCCCGCACCCTTTGTTCATGTTACCTGCATATCTACATGCTCTGTTAGTAAAGGGGTGGGTGCGTACCCCTGTGAAAGTCAAAAAGGCGCAAGTTTATTCTAAAAAACTCACTTTGGGTTAATTCTAGATGATTCTAGAAGGAATTTTGACGTGGATTGTTCGCTCCAAGGTGGTTCATGCATCCCAAAGAGAAGGAGCTAATCCCTTGATAGGAGGAGCTATCCCTTTGAAGGAGGACCTAGTAACTTCCCTCCATTGCACTATAAATTAAGGCATTGGGTCAGTTGCTGGAAAGGTTAGAAGCTGAAATTTTTTGAGGGTAAATGCTGATGGAATTGGGACTTCCTAGTTAAGTTTGAGATGAGAGATCACATACTTTTTGGCTTCATTGGGAAGTGAGTGAAACTTGTCAGTAGAGGAGACTTCTTGTTGGAGCCTGGGAGGAGCTTGTATAGCATCAAGGCACAGGTTGTAAAGTTCTTCTTTCATTTGAATTAATACAATCAGATTCATTTTTCTCAACAAATTGTCTTATGTGGTTTGTTTCATAATCTCCTTGATCATTATGATGAATATGCTTTATGATATTGGCTTTTCAGGTGCTATTTAATTTGTTTGCTTGTTTGTGTTTGCAGACTTACACTTCAAGGAAGCTCATTTGGAGCGAGGGAGCGAGGCTTCCACAAACTCGTATTGGACCCAAGGTAGGCCTAAAACACTTGTTTGCCTTTGTTTTTAATTGCATATTTAGAGAAAGATAATTTTTGATTGGCTTGCTTGTAACTAGATATCTTTAGATACTAGGAAGGTTGATCTTGTCCGCAACCTCGACTCGTTCCGCGTGACAAAATGGCGACTCCGCTGGGGACTTGATTGTTTTCCTTGTTTTTACTTTGACCTGAGAAACTTGTCTTTTTGTTTCTGTTTTTGGCTTGTTGTGTGTGGAATTGGGTGGATTTAGTGGATCTAGGTTTGTTTTGTCTTTTCATAACTTTAGGATAAGTCCGCACCCTGTGCTTGTATCACAGTGCGTACCTCTACACATGTTTACTTTGCACACAGAGCGTGCACGCACCTGTGCAAACTCTGAGCTTGCGGACCCTGCTAAACTTTTGAAAATCTTGACTTTTACTCTTTCAATTAGTTTTATTTTGGTTTAGATGTTGTTATCCTCTGCCCAGACATGCATATGACTTGTTAAAAGCTTTCCTTGGTTTAATTTCATTGGTGTTAGGGTTTTAGGTGAAAATCCTAGAAGTTTTGGTTGCCAATCTTGATTTTCATTTTGGTCGTGTAGTAGCTCAAAGCTTAGAAGCGTAGAAGCCTCAGATCACCTTGGTTTTTACTGGCCTTCTTATGAGTCTGACCATTTGTAAAATCTACCTTTGTTGAGGAATCCATCTTGTTTTTTCTCTTTGCGAAACTTTGAAAAGCTTG
This sequence comes from Pinus taeda, assembly GCA_000404065.3. NCBI lineage: Eukaryota > Viridiplantae > Streptophyta > Pinopsida > Pinales > Pinaceae > Pinus > Pinus taeda. The sequence goes on along the minus strand of APFE031715556.1, from coordinate 1,924 downwards.
TGTTAAAGGTTTGGATTTCACTTTTACAAAAAAGAACAAAAATCACTTGTTTTTGACTGATTTGTGATTCTGGACAAGTTAGTCCTTGGTTTGCTTATCGCCAAGTGAAACATCCTTGAAAAAACAAAAACATCTTGTAAGCTTTTACTTCAAGTAGTTTTTTATAGTTTGTAGATCTTAAGATTTTCTTTACTTATAGTTTTCTCAAGATTTGCTTTAGTCATAGTTTTGAGTGTTTTTTATAAAAATACAAAAATCTCTTTTGAAAAAGTTTGTTTTGGTAGCATTTGAGCGTTTGAATGAAAAAGGAAATTCTTTTAATTTGCTTGTTAAGAAAGATTTGTCTTTACACGCATTTGCATTCTCAAACTCTTTCCTAGCTAGAAGTTCATTGAAGAGCAACGATTGTTTAATCATCTTAAGTGCATTTTTTTTTAATGATTTCGAGTCGAGTCTTCACACCACGAGTTTCATCTCCGCACCTCTTGACTGAATCAAAAACCAATAAAAATAACGCTTAAAGTAAAATTAATCTAGAAATCTTTTTATTTCTAGGGCTCTATTACACCAACATAGCTTAGGCTAGTGTCTTGGAGTAGGGAGTACTTAACTCTCCAAGACAGTAAAACAAACAAGTAGTTGTATCTTGCGGTAGGAGAGAAATCCAATTGTTGCATCTATGCTCTGGGAAAGCTCCTCTTAAAGGAGAAGCACGAGATCGTGTCCGAACCAGTGTGGGAATCAATCCTTCCTCATTGGGAATGACGCCAGATATTCATATATTACAAATGTTAAACCTCAGATTAACCATTGTCGAGGAGCCTGGGGTCACTTGTTGGTAAACCTTGGTTTATGTCAAGGAGCGTTCAAGGGGATTGAGCTTGTTACTCTGCCCTTGCGTGCATATCGGATCGTAGACTGTTCCCCCAGGTATATTTGTTTCTGTTGGTAACCATAGTAACCATATTCTATAGGATTCTTCCGAAGGTGACGGTGGCGGGAAGATCCCACTGTACCTGGAGCAGACGTCGGCTAGACTCACTTGGATTTTCTGGGGGGTTCCCTTGACTCGAGACGGTTAAAGTGGAGGAACGTGGTCCAGTCTATTCATTAAGCAGGTTGCCGGGGTAACTGTTCCACCCGCTATTTCTGTACTGAATCCTACGAGGTTGGATTTCATCACCAACTAGTGTTTTTGGTCCGGAAGCTTACTGTTTGTGTTTGGTTTGACGCTCTAGATTCTTTAGGCATATGTTTCAAATTTGATTGGTTCTTTAGCGACTTTAGGTGGTTTCTTTTGAGATTTTATTTTGTTTTCGTGTGTAGTAGTTAAAAGTTTTTAGCTGTGGTTGAATCACCGATATGCTCCCGTAGACTTCGGGGCGAGTGTCCTGAAGTTGTTACTATGGCCAATTTGTTGAGGCGATCCCGTAGATTGCGGGGTGAACCTCCTGAAGAGGTCCGAGCTCATTACAAAGGTTTGAAAATCCTTGTAACTTCTCCTGGCAGCAGTAGAGTAAGTCCACCTGAAGAAGGAGAGTCTTCGTTGGTAGTCCATCCAGATTACCAAAATCTAGAGACAGGTTATAATCCTGAAGCTGTTGCGGTTTCCGAGCTTACTAGTACTGTTTCATCTGCTAGTGATATAGGCGAAGAACCTCAAATATCTAAACCTGTTACTCTGACTTCTAGTGTTCCTGGTTCAGCTACGGCAGAACGAGTCATCACCGAAAATCTTCCTTTTGGTTTGATTGCTATTGAAGAGCTTGCTCCAGAACAAGATCTAGGCGCTTCTTACCTTGAAGAAGATCTACCTGCTCTCGATCTAAGAGAGCGTGAGTCTATCTTTTACAGTCCTCCTAGAAGTACTACTTGGTATCTTTCGTTAACAAATTTTTTAGACAACTCAGTGTCAAGTTTTTCT
>APFE031715553.1:39297-51366 GCA_000404065.3 Pinus taeda | reverse complement strand
GCCCAAGTGATAAATTGTTTACGATAGCAAAGCCATTGATACCATACAAACTGATTTGGTTCCAATTATAAAGTTGCAATAGTACCTTTTGTGTGTTTTGCACATTATTGAGATCGAAAAATTGCTCCATCTGTAATATCCATGTTGCGGGATCCTTGCCATCAAACTTCCTCATATCGATTTTTGGATATGGTGGGTATTTGATCCAACATTAGAGTCTATGGAATCATGATTAACATTTCTTTTGTTCTCATCATGAGTTTCCTTTACTACCCTTTCACCCTTAGTGACCATTTCTTGTAGCAGCTTATTCATATTTATCTTCAATTCATCCATGTCTGTCTTCAAATCTGTCTTCAAATCGCCCATTTCTATCTTCAAATCTGTCTTCCAATCGTCCATCTTAGCTTTCATTCCATTCATCTTAGCTTCCACGCCCTTTATCTTAGATTCCATGCCATTTATCTTAGCTTCTGTTAGCTTTTGTGAGGCTAACATTTTTTGCTCTTGGTCTTGTAATTTTGATATATCATGTAGCATTTCTTCCTCTTCTTCATGAGTCATGCTAGAGCTTTCAGGTTCCTTACTAGGTGTTTGCATTTTCTTTCTTTGGGGCATCAGTTACCGATAATAATGCTCTACTAGCCCTTTGAATTCCTTCAAAATAAATTTTCAAACCAATCTTAAGAAAAAATCTAAAAGAATCTACACACCTTTTTTTCCTTTGTAGGAGCTCGATATTGCCTCTGATGTATCTCTATACTTTCAGAACATCCAGTTCTGAAATTGTGACCTCTGGTAGCCCTCTGTGTCCTCTTTCCAATGCCACCAGTCTGATCCAAATTGGATTCTCCAAGGAAGAGTTATGCAAAATCTCCCACTGTGACTTGATTATAGACTAATTTAGTAGAGCGAACTTGTACGACGTGCCACGAGTCACTGTTTCGACCTTTAGCTCTTAAAAATATATAGAAGAAACTAAATTCCATCCTATTTCTGTACCTTCTTATAAAAGTTCAATCCAATGCTCAGAGAAAAAGTTATGATTATTTTTCCCAGGTCACCTGTTTGGAATGTAATTCAGGAGTCTGCAAAAAGACCAACTTCCTCAGATCATATCTCTGCAAATATAGCGTAAAAAGCTCTGAAATTTGGATCCAAGATTTAGCGTGATTTCTTCTCAAATGGTTTTTTTTTTCAACTTCTGAAACGTCACAGAAAAAAAGTTATAGCGACAATGCCACGATGACCTGTTTGGAGCAGCGAAACCCTAGAATCCAAAGCTCTGATACCAAATGTTATGAAACCAGCTCAAGAAAATATTAGAAAGATAGATCAACGCCTTAGAATTCGCCCTCTTAGAGGGGACCCTCTTTACAATTACTAAATGACAATTTCTTCGATGATTCAAAGAAAAAACCTCCTTTTTCATATATAGAGTCTAAGGAGTCACATATAACAACCGACTACAATTATATATTAAAGCCACAAAAATAACAATAGAGGATTTATGGGGCACATAATACATATGGGGACAATAGGGGCACAACAATATTAATAAGGGGTATAACTCAATAGTAATGGGGTAATCACTAGTATTATAGGGACCCAACACTCTTGGCGCTAACCCTTCCTGTACTATTCATCAACTTGATGATCCTTAAGATGGATCACATTCTTATACAAGAATTTAATGAAATAAAAATACTCATGCAAGAATAATTACCAATAACCAAAAAGAATAAATCAAAAATAATATTGACACAAAGAGATGACATATATATATATAGAAAGTACCTTAATTTAATATAGATTGTAGGAGGCTTTGAACTCCCTCTAAGTGTTAAATATTACTGCAATGCTACCATGTCATGATGATCTTGAAGAATGATTGACTTTCCTTATCCAATATGTTAGTAAGAGAAGTATTCAAATATTAATGCAAGAAGGATAAACAACAATCCAAAAATGAAAAATATAAACAAGAGCAGCGTCATAACATAAGTCTTGAAAATAGTTATCTTTAACAAGGTTTGAAAGAAGTTGTTAGCTCCCTTTCGATCCGGCCTCCATGAGTCACCACTGTCCATTAACCATATGCAAATATTGTTTCTAAAAATAAATGCATCCTCATGAGAGCCACCTATATACTCTATCATCAGTAGTCAAGCCCAACCATCAATGGCCTCTAAATCTATAACATATCATCTCCTTTCAAATCCATCTAGGGTTTCTTCGAATCGGTCACAGGTACTTGAATAACTGAAGTCTTTTCACTAATTCTAATCATACTTAGGCCTTTGCCAAATCAAGACCACTCTAAGGGTTTCAATGCAGTAAGCCTTTACCATATCCAAGGTTACTCAGAGGGTTTTCTCATAAACCCTGATCTCTCTTGTAAGAACAAGGGATTCATAGGGCTTACTTCAAACCGTAGCATTCTTTTAGGTCTCTACCATCTTCATCCCTCTTATTTTTCTTTTCTCATGAAATCCATCATAAGTGTATTCATAGGGGTGATCTTAATGACTTTTCTTCAGCACAACCCTAATTCCATGTTAATTTTCTTAGGGCTAGATTTTTCTTTGCTATAGATAATTTCATTTCAATTTTTTCATCATTTTGATATCACATTCAACCCATAACATCTTAACATCATTAATGATTATGTAGAAATAACAATATCAACATTACAATGGAACATAAAGGAACAACAAAAGAAAAACATGCACAATATAGACGCCATGATTTAGGTCAAAGACTAGGGAAAAACCCCACAAGGGGGAAAACCCAACCAAATTCTTATTCTATTAGATATTCATCAATTGCTTAACTAAGATACAAAGGGTACAGTGATCACATCAATCAAGGAGGCTATAACAAGTCCTCCACCAAACAAATCAATACATGGAACAAAGAGAGCCGATATCTATGCCACCATTTCAAAATCATCTCATATACCATCTCATCATCTATCAGCATCATAACCATCAATTAAATCTACCAAAAGCCATAATAAAGATCTGATATCAAAGTATTCTATATTAGAGTTTTCCATTCAAAACCATAGACTTGTCGTCATCAAAGAATGAGGATTGTCATAGACTAGGCTATCCACTATATATGATGCCATATATATAATGTGTCTACCTAGTCTTCCATAATACAACAAGGGCTAGTTGTAAGTCTATCCATAACACAAGTTTATCCACAAACGTTTGTTTGCAAAGGTTTGTCCACATATTTTTGTGTTATGTACAAGGTTATTGCCCTATCACATTTTTACAATTATTTCCATATCAGAAGCATATGTGTATATTTGTCATAGGTCATTGAGATGACATGTAGACTATCATTAGCACACTTATCAACTTCCATATGCATTTAAGGTATTACCATAATACATATATATATATAGATGATGGCACATAAATATATAAACATCACGACACATGAATGTATACGAACCATATCAAGCCACAAGAATTTGTAATCATTATAACCTTGAGATACATGAATATATACAACCATGAGTTGTTGAAGATGAAGTTGAACAACAAAGTATAGTGAAATTTCCATGCAACTCACAATATTGTATATGTGAATGTGAGATCTAAGCCATACTATGATGCGATGCCATTATATGTTGCCATATAATTAAGCTAATCAATTTTTGCTTATCAACATTGTTGCATCAAAGCATATAAGGGGCAATTGTGTCAACCTCTACAAATTGAAGTTCTCTGATGTATAAAGTTGAAGTTTTTTGATGAAAATCCTTATTCAGGCATGAATACAAGTAAACATTGAAGTTCTCTAATGCAATGTTTTTTATTGGCATGAAGATAGGAAAACCAAGTGTTGCAAAAATGAAGTCATTGATGACAATTGCCCCAATATATGATTGGTTTGGTTTCCACTAGAGATGGTAAGCCTACATATCAAAGGAAATGAGGAATACACAGATGGCATGTACATATAGAAAATATAGATTTGTAGTTTTTTTTGGCCTGCACATATAAACGAAAGCTATGGATGACCTAGGTTATATGTATAGAAAATGATTCAGATTCAAGAGTTTTTGATAGAGGGGATTGTGTGAAGTAATTATGTTTCATAATTTCTTTAAAAATATATTTTTCACAAGCATTTATACCTACAATTTTTTTACTAATTACACCTGGAACTTCCTAGTTGCCTCAGTTTCCTGTGTTGTTTCCATCCAATCTAATTTAAGTAGGTCAATGTTTGAAATCTATGCCTAACATATATTATACAGAATAAAGGTTAGGTTTTTGGCTATTTATCTATTGAATAGTAACTTGGATCTATGTCTCTCTTGATCGATAATTGTTTCCCCATTGGTTTTTTATAGTATAACATTACTGTCAATAAAACTAGCGTTGGACATTTATGTCTATACATGAATTTTGTTCCAATCAAGATTCATATAATATGTAATCTTAAGGTTTTTGAGAAGGAAATTAAGGATGAAACAAAATAAAAGGATAAATTTCATCATGAGAAAGAGAAGAAGGCTGCCAATTTTGAATAGATTAAGCGAGAGTAGCATTGGTGGAAAAATGAAGGCAAAAGTGTCCATAGGTCCTAGAGGCTAAACCACACTCTGATACCAAGTGTAGGGACCTTCCTTAGGATGATTTTTTTTTACAAACCAAACTCAACATAATATCAACTAATTATTAGATGTAAGAAACCATTCTCATATTTTATTAACTAATAAGTAATGTGGTTCTAAGTTATTGTATGGAAAATAATAAGAAATAATTATCTTCATTTTAAAATTAACATTCATTAGAAACATAATTTATGAGAATTACTAATAATTTAATACACATCAACATGAGAAGCGCATAATAATTTAGGGTAATATACATCAACAGTACATAACTTTATAATTCAAACACCATATCCTTCACATTTACAATATGGTAATTATATACAACAATTAGCATGTAATAAAACTTTATGAAAACATGAAGTACCACTCACAAAAGGGGTGGAGATTCAATCTTAGCTTTGTTTCTTCTTGCACTCCCTTGTTGCCTTCAATTTAATATGTGAAGGATGATGTATCTTGACTGAGCATCGTCGACTCATTGGTTGATCTCCCAAATTACTCCTTGGGTACTCTTCTTCCCCACGGACCCTCGTGCTACAATGGGGCTATAAAATAGAGGAATAATACTAGTTGATGGAGGAGAGCACTCCTGGCTCAAGATTTCCTTCTCTAATGGTCTCCACCACATGAAACTAATTACAAGCTTCATAGTCACTTATAATGGCATTATGTAATTGATTTAACTGTAGGGAAAAAAGTGACCCTTCTCCCATAAATTTCTCCTTCTTTTATAGGAGGTTGCATAGGTGATACTTATCACTTCATGCAAAAATTGTAGAAATTTTGAATAATATAACACTTATTCACAGATATTATCCTGATTATACACTATTTGCGGAATGCATGCATAATACATAACCTCCTCTACGTTGATCATCAATTTGCAGAATTAAAACATCAATCGCATGCACACATTGAAGCATCAATACACATTCACACAATATATACGGGAAAGCATACAGCTGAAAACCCCAACTATCTGTATATTTATTGATTGGAACATGTAAACAATACATAGTACAACTTCCTCCAAGTACTCAGTAATCTATGACCAAAACTAGCTAGTCTGAATCAATCATAGGTTCAATTTCTCTTCTGGTTGCTGGCCTCCCTGCGCAATCTACAGAGAATATATGGGGAATGCTGATCCAAACTCGTATTTCCTTGGTGAACACGCAATCCTCATTGGAATACTTCAATCCATTGATGTGCAATCTCATGCACCACTTAGTCACCATGACAACTGTCTTGCCTTTCACTCACCTCTAACACTTGTTCTCCACTGACTGTCCGGACTGAGTTACTGATGTATCTTAGTGATTTATGAGTTAATAATTATGAATTAATTAATAATTAATTCACCCCACTCATATCTAGTGTATTTTTCAGTTAGACTAAATACAATATAGTTCAACTAGTCAAACGAACAAATCCATCATCCTCATTAACTCCACCAAACTCAATCCTTGAGTTTCTAACGAAGTCCTTCATGCAATAGCTCAACTAACCCATAAGAAGCGTTTTTCTTCTGACAGTTTGATGTCCACATCCTAGCTCGAACTGAAGTGCTACCAGAGGATAAGATAATGTTTTATAGTCCAAATATTATTAAGAGCTAATAATATTCGACTGTTCTATATTTAGACTGTTAGTCTAAAAATAGACTCTGCCCATATGTCTAAAAATAGAAGTCCCTCTATTTTTACCAACATGACCAATCATCCACAAATAGCATCCTACAACTCATAGACCATGATCCATATGTCTAAAAATAGACTTTGTGCCAAAAATAGCCTACGGGCACACTTAGTGAAGGCGACTTCTTTTCACTAAGCTCCATCATCTTGTTGCATTTTCAAAAAAAATAAATAATTTTATTAATCTAAGATTTTGATTACTCACTCATCCATGTGTCAACCTCTTACCAAGACTCTCCTAAAATTATTTACTTAAATTCTTATTTAAAATAATATTTTCCATCACCCCAACATGATTCCATATTTCTTCTCATATTTGTCTCTTGATCCCATTTTTATACTCCTTATTTTGTGTTCATTACTAAATTTAAGTCGTAGGTTTCAGATTTGGTTCCCCAAATACACCCTAGTATATCTCAAATGACTCTTAGATGGATCCTTGTGTTGGCTCTTGCAACATGAAGGTTCTCTCATGAAACTAAATTTATCTAATTTAAGTTATTATTCTTTATTTTCATTCATTCCCTCTTTTATGAATGAGGTTAAACTATAATAGGATTAATGTTTTTAATTAACTTATGTTCCTTTCCCCTTTTTTCTTATTAAAAAACTTACATGCCTTGGAGTTACTTTATATTCACGTTATCTACTTAATATTTCCAAACATGGGAAGAGTAGAGTTACTCAATTAATCTAATTTTTTTTTTCTTTCTATTATCCCTTTACCCCAAGGTTTACTCTTTCTTTAGTTAACTTAGTTCTAAAACCTCACTTACTACATTATGTGAATTAGTATGATTATTAAATATTAATTGTATTTTAGTAGTTTCTTCTTGATGCCAAGGGTTCCAAGTTGGTTGTGTCATTTAACAACTTCCGTTGAAATTCCAAGGGCACCACACCAATCAACTTATTCTTGATTCCAAGGGTGTTAATTTAGTCATTCACTTCAAGAAATTCCCTTTAAGTCCCAAGGTTTCCACATTGCTTTCCATTTAGGCATTCAGTGACTATGACGGGAAAAAATAGGTGTGACAATGGAGATTGCTATCCTCTCCTACGTATCCCTCTATAGTGAGACTAATAGTGTTTGGGACCAAGTAATCTTCCTTGATGTGCACCCATAGTAAAATCCTCATGGATGACCCAATTTGGGGTCTTCCACCATGGCATCATGATCTTTAAGGTGAAGGTATCGCAATACATTTCAACCCAAGTCACAATGGGAGTGCTATCGGGTGAAATCAGAGATGTCATCCCACCCATGCCATGAAGTTCCATATATTTATACAACCCCATCACCCATACGTGAGTCGTTTTTCCAAGAAACTAACATGTGCTTGCAACCACCAACATGTCATTAAATTTCACAACAATATTTTAAATTGAGCTATAATTTTTTTTAGACAATAGTATGCATTTCAAATCAAACCAGAGGTCATTGACTCATCATATGCAAGTGCATATGGGTGGTCTCCTTCCACACTCAATAATAATCAATAATATTTGTTCATAATATTAGTCACCAAAGTACTCATGTATGATAAATCATGACAATGGCATAATAATGAACATTTTTGTTAACTATGAGCAAGAACTAATGTAAACACACAATATAATGAATCCATAACATGATTATAAATAGTCATAAAACATGACTATCACAACTATTATCATCATAACATCAAATTGGAAAATAATTATTATCACATCCACTAATAGTAAAATTCAAATATTCGCATCCTCGACTTAAGGTCCTCAAAGAATAATGTGTGAGCCCTAAGGATATATGAAAGTATAATGTCATATCAAAGTCAGTCAACTAGAGTGGGGCACTACAAGTCAAACAAGGCATCAATCCTTTTCTTCTTGAACTATATCTTTATTCGGAAGAGTTTGGTCATTTCTTTCTCTTTTTGTTGTTGAAGGCTAATTAGATTTACCTCCTTTTGCAATGACGTGTAGAAGATCCTCTCATCCACGTTCGAGATTATTTTAACCTAGTTTCTCGAATCATTGGCCATGCAATTCTTTTTCTTATTATATTTCTTTTTATCCTTCAAGTTAAGATCTAGATGCAACTTCCATCACTTCTTCTATGTATGATTTCTAATGTTACAGTGATTGCAGTGGTTGTTGAGATCCTTACACTGGTGTGTTGTTGTTGATGTATTTTTATATTCCCCCCCCCGCCCCCCCCCATTTCCACTTATTCTTCCCCTCCTTAGAATCATGCCAGTGCTCCTTCTACTTCAATCCACTTGATTTCCCTTTCTTCTGGCCTATGTTCTCTAGAAATTGTTCCTATACACAAGCCTTGTCCATCAATCTAAGTTTGAATAACATCACTTTCTTCTACATATGGATGTTTAGACCCATCAAATAATTCAGGAGTACATGTATATTCTTTGGGGAGACCCAAGATTATGGTCATTTTTCTAAACTTTTTGGTGTACACTCTTCCCCTTCTTTTTCCTGAAGTAGTGCCATCAGATCCATTGGTCCTCTACATCCCTGTTAGGGTGAAATTGTGAATTTATAAGGGTTTTAAATTCCTCACACTTAGTCATTGGAGGATCTCCCTCCAACCTCAAGGTCTCCATGTGGCTTTTCCAACAAGGCAAGGCATGTCCCTCTAATTCCAACCACACAAATGAAATATTATATTCTTCCTCTATATGATGAACACTAAAATAAACTTCTAAGTGTTGCAACCAATGATTTAGCAACAAATCGTAAATATCACATTTTTATGACTTGATATCTATCTTCAATTCCATTTCAAACATGGAATGTGACTGGTTCACATCACTAGAATTGGGTTGATCTTTTTCAGGTCCTTTCTTCAAGTCATCCTTTGTTTCCTCTTGATCTTCTGATCTGCACTCTAATTAGACCTCTACGTTAGAACCCCCATCTTCTCTGAATAACTTGATCTTATTGGATATGGATTCGATGACGAGATTCACATTACGATTTATATCTGCAACTTATGCTTCTAGCTGCCAAAACCTCTCCACTATAGGATCATGAGGGTTATTCACAAATTCGTCAACCATGACCAAGGTTTTAAGATTTTTGGCTTCGATAATCTAGATGCCTTGAAAATATCCACAATATAAATAAATAAAATTTCTTTGATACCACTATGATCCATAAAATACCATGTATATTCCACTCGATAGTTCATCGCAACATATCTGATAAATTATACTTAAAAATATGAAATATACACTATGAGAGTTTATTTCTCTTTATATTTATGGATCTATAAATTACTATTTATTGTGTATATATGCAAATTATAATTATCCTAAAAATAGATAACAATGAAATAAAAACTCAAAAACTACGATTTGGCACAAGATATAACTTGGGAATCCCTTTTGGGAGACAACCCAACTGGAAGGTGAGGTTGCTCTGCTCTCTTTCTTTGAATAGAAAATGGATGTGAGTTCAAATAAGTAAGGCATGTGGTCTGTGGGATACTATAATGTACAAATCCTCTATGTGTGCTCTCTCCCTACCCCCTTAACTATTTTTTTTGTCTATGGAACAAAATGCACTTGAAAATCATGGAACCCCTTTTCCTCCTAATGGATAACACAACCCAATAGCCTACTCGTTGTTAAGTCATGTAGTTACAACATTGACTCTTCTAGATTCATATTCATCATGATCACATGGCTATCCCCTTTTCCAAGAGTAATGGGGCTGATGTGACATCCTCTTGAATTATGGTGGAAAAATAGGAAGGTCAACTTTTGAGTGGCATAACTTTTTTATATAGATTCTGATTGAGGTAATTCTTGCATCGTTGGAAAGGTATATGTGTGTAGAATAGGCAACAAAGGTTTTGTGATAAAGCATAAAAGTATTATGCCCCAAAAAATACCATTTCATGTCTCAAAATTCTCCCAGAAGGTTTCAGACCCTAATTTTCCAAATCGGGTCCAACTGGTAAAAATGGTCATGTGAGTTGATTTATCCATGTTTTTCACTTTGAAAGTGTTGATATGGATGAAAAATAATATAATGATATAATCCAAGTCACTAGGAAACATAGGGCTTATGGAAACAAAGAGATAAACCACTATTTTCACCTCAATGACCTCTCTCTTGTTGTTTTTTGGTCAGATGTTATCTCCATAGGGCTGCTTCCTTAGTAAAAGATAGAGTTTATATGACTAGGGTTCCAAGCCAAATGGCTCTCTAAGGGGCTTGCAAATGAATCATCTATAAATATATCCAATAAAAGAGGGTTTAAGGGTGATAAGGGTTTAATGGTTATGGAAGAAGGTATTGGTGAAGTCTTGAAGGCCAAAGCAAGATTTGCATACATTCAAACAGACACTCTACCATCCCTAATAAACTAAGGAAATGATGTTACAAGTTAAGGTTTGAAACATGGCAACTTTATAACATGAAAAGCCATATAACAACCATGAAATAACCTATAAATTATAAGATAAAAAAACTTGAACGAAATTTTATTAAAGGGGTAAGAAAAAATAGGTAAATTTTAAGTTTTTTAACTATTGGAAGTGCACAAGGGTGAAAATGTGAAAATGGGGAACACATTTTAGTACGTGGAGGGAGTTTGTGCTATGTTCGACAAGCTCTCAAACGAGAAAAAAAGTCAAAATATTTTATCGATCGAGAGTTTTAATGTTTCTCAACCAAGAGTTTGAAATTATTTCGGCCAAGATTTTAGTAGAGTTAGTCATGGGTTCACAAACTCTCAACCGAGATTTTAAAATTTTTTTGGCCGAGAGGTTTTGAAAAAAAAATATTTGGCACAAAATCTCGACTGAAATTTTAGATTCTAACTACATCTCTTGGTCGAGAGTCTTAGATTATAATTTATTTTCAACAAACAAAAGTTTGGTTGAAAATAATTTTGTTTAGATTCTATTTAAAATATCTCATATGAGAGTTTAGATTCCATTTAAAACTCTCATCCGAGAGTTTATATTCTATTTAAAACTCTCGAATGAAAAATTGAAAGGTCTAAATTGGAAAAATGTGGAGTTGGAAACCATTTATTCTCTCGCTTATGAACACGTTACAAGAACCTGCTAGTTCTACGTGGTGCCTTCTTCAATGATAACACTGCTATTTTGCTTTGACATGTTGATGCTAACACTGCTACTTCACTTTGGCATAAAATAAAAAGAGGTCCACAATTTACTCTTTCAAAGGATATTGGAGGAGACTAGATAATAGAATGAAATCATTGAATCATTGGTGAGGAAGAAGGTGTGTTTAGCTCTTTCCCACATAATCGCTAGGGGAGTGTTTTTCCCTGGACAACCAACACTACCATTACCAACAACCACAAGAGGAAACTACTTACACTACTGCACTAGAAAGGGCCAACCATGCTACTTTGTCTTCGAAAAGGAGAGGTATGTTTTCCAGTCACAATAGGTTAAGTGGTCAACCTGTGAATGAAACATATGGTTGATCTAAAGCTACAATGGAGACACATCCAAATTACACTGCTTGAGCCTCTTGAGTGGTGTGGAATGTAACCAAATGGTCATACAATCTTAATTTGACACTCATATTTGTATTTTGATTTTAATTTTTAATTCCTCTACAATTTTGATATGTCAAGTATATTCCTTGGTTTTTTTAGTAGAGTATATTCTAAGGACAAATATTTTGGATTATGTGTGCTTGTTTGAATTTGTACCCATGGCCAATAATATTTGCATTGTAAATACA
>APFE031715553.1:733-13628 GCA_000404065.3 Pinus taeda | reverse complement strand
TTCACTTAAATAAAACCTATTCTGAAAATGGGTGAATAGAAAGTTGTAACTCCTAATTTCAAGGGCTAAATTTACCTTTTTTACCCTCTCCCTTAAAATAAGGTGGGCTATTTGAGGTGATTTGTAAAAATGTACTATGATACAAAATATTCGCCCACTAAAAATTTAAAACCCCTTAATTTCGCCAAAGGGCGAACATTCGCCCCTAAAATCACCCCTACAAGGAATTAAATTTTGCATCCAATGAGTACTCCCACTCAAAATTTGAGTAAAACTTAGGTAGATAAGTTGAAAATACGAGTGGAAAAAGTAGTTTTATTATTTCATTATTTTTTGTTTTTTTACGTTTTTACTCCAAAAAGGGTGAATCATCCCCCATGTTCGACATCATAATATTGAATCCAATTGGTTCTTATAAAATTTATTTTGGTTGTACATTTTTCTTAGGAGGCCCATTTTAGACCTCAAAATTCCCCTAATGTCTCTTCTTTCGTCTAATTCATTTTTTATTTTTTTGAAATTTTCACTTTTCACTTTTTTGTTTATCATTTCATAACTGTACATAGCACTTATTCATTTTAGAGGCAGAAGAGGGATACCGAATTATTGAGAGTAGAAGAGGTTTTTCCTTCAGAGAAGTAGTTTATTATATACCTCTGACATGCCTATTAAGGTTTTCCCCCTCACCTTACTCTACTTGACTGAGCTTCTGAGGGTTAACCGAAAAAAACTGACTAAAGTAGGTGACACTAGTTAGCATGCAAGCATTATGTTTTCACCAAGGTTCACTTTGAACAGTATGTATTTTCCATCGACGTATCATGGACCAAACTTAACAAGTTCTTCACACAGAGGCATGATGATAAATAACCAAGCAGTGATAGTTGCACAAGGCCTCTTATAATTTACCTAGCTTGTTTCACGAGTCATGCATTGTTTTGTTTCATGTGAAACTAACCTATGAACAAAAACAAGAAAACCAAAGCAACAAAGTGAAGAAAAGGCAGAAGTAAATGTGAAAGCAAAGTGAGTAAGAAAACAAGCAAGTAGACAAACAAACATGCAAAGCAAGAAAGAAAACAGGCATGCAAGCAAACAAACTCAAAGAATACACTACTCCTACTCCTAAGCTAATGGTACATGGGCCTGATCACATGAAGTGATATTTTCGATGTAGCCGTCGGCACATTGGTTGATCCATGTTGGTGAAGGCTTGGTCCACGAGCAACCCGGTTGTGTGAACTAGCAAACAAGAAAGATATAACAATGAAGAAAAACACACTTCATGTTTAAAAGTGTCCATAGGACATAAGTGAGTGCAAGTACATGACATGTAGTCTTTGGACTTATCACGATGCTATGAGACACTGCATGCAGCTGTGAAGCATATGCATACTCTTAACTGTGACATGCAAGCGAACGAAAGAAACAAAGACAGCTTGCATTGTGCACGTGTGCTTGCAATGTAAGATTCCTCCAATGTGTGAGTGATGGTATCATGTAGTTTGAGTGGAGGAAGCATGATCTGTCTATAAGATTGGTATTCAATGCATACAGATGATTGATGAGGATCCTTGGTTGTTTCAACAATTTCATGATCAGAAGTGAAACCAACCTCAGGATAGCGAGGGCTTGACATTATAACCATCATCTTGGGCTGAAGTGCCTCGATAGCCTATGGGGTTTCAACTTCATCATCAGATAGATCATCATAAACAAGTGGCTTCAAAAAATCAATCGCGATAGAATCATGATCATGATCGAATATGGAAGTAAATAGATCACGACAGCTACGATCAGAAAAATCAATGATTTCATCGGTATCCTCATGATCTGACAAATCAAACATAGGGGTGGATGAGAAGAATACAAATTCATCCTTTGTGTTTCTATAAAATGCAAATGAAAGGTCAAGTGGATTTTCAATGGATAATTTATCCTCTCTTTTGTCAGATGATGGATTGACATCCGGTGTGCCTTGTGAGTGATCAACAATGGGTGCATCCGTAGATGAAGATACACATGCGAAATCATGGATGGAAAGTTCACCAAAGATGTCAAGAAAGAACAAAGGAGGCTCAGACAAAAGGGAGTCATCCTTCACCGAGTGTTGATGCTCAAGCTCTCAGTCATACTCTTCATGAATGAAAGCGCATGTTGGTTGTGCAACACCAACTCCATCGATGGATTGATCCTTTTTCAAAACAAGTGCAGAGTCCAGAACATAATAACACAAGACAATATCATCCAGAGGATCATCTGAGTACGAAGATGAAGGTTGTGGTACAAAATTCATATGACAACTCGATGGACTCAAAATCAAATTTGCGTGAAAATTAAGCTAAGTGATGTTGGGAGGATGTGACATCTGAACATATGTGTGTGTCTAATCTCCCACATCACTTTGCAGTGGTGGAACTGTTTGATGAGGGGACGACGGACAATCACGTGTGACAGTGACCGTATTCGTCTGTGATTTCACAACTCCATCAGTGAAGTATGTTGAGCGAGTCTTGGGCTCTTATTTCTTCTTGGTATTGACATATTTGATAAGGGAATACTCGAATTTGTCAATGAGATATTGAAACTTCATCTAGCTCTCTGGAGCTTTAAACTACAAAACACAGAAGCGCTGCCAAAAATCATCAAGAGATTGATGCAGATCCTTTTGTTGTTGTAATAGTTTGTGGTTGAGATGTTCTAGATCAAAATGATGGAAAGTATCTTCAATGAGATCATAGAAGTTCTCAATTGAGTGCATGCTGTTAGCCAGTAGGCTACAGGGCCACCATAGTGGGGATTCACGAAGTGTGTATGCAAGCAGTAGACTGGCCTATTCGTCAGAACATGCATCTTCCTCGTTAAGCATGGCAAGAAAGTCATGTAAGAATACAGGCCAGGCCACTTCACCTTCACCATCATACGTGTATTTAGACAAGAGATAAAAGAACTCCCTCATGATGTGGACAGGTTCAGAATGTGAAAAACATTGTGGAGGGTTAAGTGTGCAAGACTCCATGATAGATGTTCAAAGGTTAAAAACAGGATGAGAGGACACATCTTATCATCTGGCCCTCATTCTAGCACCAAAAATGTTGATGGTGTTGGGCCTGCCAACATGTCAGGGGATATCTCCGATAAGAAGTCCCAATTAGACCTCAAACTGTTTGGTGTAAGAGTCCCAGCAGTGGGTCATACAGTATCGCCTTGAACAAAATTTCACACAAAGGCAAATAAGATGTCCCTGTTGGTAGCAAGGGTGTGACATATGCTATAAGCCAAGGAAGGTGCATGATTGGTTCTAACACATGGAGGGTGAGGTGAGTCCGCCCCTTGGAAACCTGTGATAGCACGGAGTTAAGAAGGGAACACACGAGCTAAGACACATCACAACATGAAAGTAAAGTAAGGTAGCAATCCAATGTGATGGTTAAACCAACAACACATTTCAGAAATATTCATACATACATATACAAAAAATAGCTACACATGCATGCGTACGCAAACATATACATATTTCATTTAGAGTAAACAAGATAGATGAAATACAATACGACATATGCATGAATCATGCTGGCTCTGTTATATTAAGAAGTGTAAGTTCCAGTCATACAATACATCCATGTCCAACCACTAGCTCCAACAGTGGAACGTTACAGTCACTGTCGCCTGCTCTTCCAAAGAGATATACTAGCTCTATGCCATGGAGAAGCCAAGGCTTGTTACAATATTGTCCAAGATCTCTCTAAAATAGTCCTATTGGAAGCTTGGGTGACCACAAGCCTCTACAATGAGTTATGAGGGACCATATATAGCAAAGGGTGGGGTGACCCTTGACATTCCCCTTTGTGACATTTCAAATACCCTCATGATTCTTCATCTACTCTATGATTTTTACATCCAACTATAGACACTTGAACTTACACTTGACAAGACATTACATACAATATTCACATGTATCCATGTGACAAAATAGGCTTGAGCAAGCCATGTAAGACATCACTATGACTCAGACAATTGTTTGAAGACCAGCTCTTTGACATCCTCACGGTGGTTGACAGTAGCAAACTGATGCCAAGCTCGGTAGTCCACAATGGTGTCCACATACTCTAAGGTGACATCTTTCTGGAAACGAACTCTTGCCTCCATAGCATCTGGGTACACTACTTAGGCTCCTCTGTCCAACTCATCTAATAGCATGCCATCATTGTATTGAGTGTGGTCGGACCAGCAACATTCTTGTGCATGGTGTCTGCACTAATCACCAAGTCTAGGCTAGTGGCTATGCGCATCAACTTGTTAAAGTACAAGTCAATGTCTATTTATACCTATGCCTTTGTCTTCACCTGGGTGAGTGTCCCAATAGATGGGATCGCATGTGTGTGCACAACAACATCCATACTCTTGAATACCCGTGCATGGGAAGCTTATAGACTAGTGATGAGATGTGAGAAATCTTTATAGTTCCGTATCTCACTCTGGATGCATGAATTCAGCTTGATCGTTCTAGGCTTCATCATCTTAGGCAATTGTAGTGAGGCTCCCTTGTATCTCATCTTCCATGTTTGCATGTAATCAACAACAACATGCACGTTCGACGAGATACGTGCTCTACTAATACATCGTTGCTGCCATCATTGAGATGGACGACTACTTTATGCACGATACCAAACTTGGAATACAACGCCTGCATGACTATGTCAAGGGACAATACTTCATCCAGTATTGCCTTCTTCAATTCTGTTGAGGAGGAAGTTGTAACCAATTATCCTCCTTGCTTGGCCATCTGTAGCTCCTTAGCCATTCACTCGTTCTCATCTATCAAGAAGTGAACACTCGAGCTAGTGGCTTCGGAATATGCTCTGGTAGCATTGGCCAATGTTGTTGGATGTTTACACACATCAAACATGATCACTCATTCCTCAAACTACGCAAGAGATGTATGATCATCTAGAGTCGACACTGCGATATTGCACAACTCTATGTTGAGATTCGTCGAATGAGATGTTGTGCATCTCTCCTTCCAGCTGATCTCCAAGGATCTCAGTGTCTCCTTAGTCGCTTGGGACTTGCTCCTCTTCTAGATGCAGTGAAGCTGGTGGGTCAACCTCTTGGTGGGGAGGCATGAGGTAAATGTCTTGCTCTAACTCTTGTTGCTCCATATCTGTATCCATATGTTCAAGTTCTTGCTCTATCTCCTGAGCGAAGTTTTGCTCCTATAATGGTTCACCCTATCTACCTGATGCCAGCTATTCTAATGAGTCTACTACCTGTATGGGCGCATTTTCATCTATATGTACAAGTTGTGCCCCCTACTATACCTGTTCATGTTGCACTTCCTTCTACTTTCTATGCAGCTCCTGTTCCTTTCGGAGTTTCTCCTTCAACTCATGCAACTCCTTCTCTAATTCCTCCATTCTCCATTTCTCTCTCTACCTTTGCACATTTCTCTTGTCGTGTTGTTGTCTCTTTACCTCTATCACAAAATTTTCTTTTTGCACAATTGGGTCTACTCAGAACTTGCAACTTTGCTCTTCCTCCATGTTGTCAACAATATTCCTCTTGCCCTTGTCACGCACTGGTATGTTTACCTCTTGTGCTACTTCTTCTAGTGCTCTCTGTGATGCTACTTCACTATCCATTCCACAACGAGGCTGACTGGTTCATTGGATCTAGATAAGTTGTGACAATATCTCCATGGATCTTCCTCCACCCAATGACATGCCCCGTGGATCCAATTAAACTGTACTCTCGTGCAGTGGTCTTTCACAAGATAATGTGGGTCATACGAATTGTAACTTTAGGTGTCGAATGGATATTTCTTCATCTCCTTTGATTTGAAATCTGCATGCTTGAAACTTTGTATCTTGTATGACCCGATGCGCAATGGGAGAGCGGGCCAAAGTGCCTTCTTCTTCCGGTATAGCCTAGTTGATAATCTTGTCGAGATGTGATAAGATACTTCCTGCATGACATGTTTGTCCAAGGCAAACTTCGGTAGAACATGTAGAGGCTTCTCCGCACTATACATTTGTATGAAGGTGCCGAATGGTGAGGCATACCAATCAGCTATGTTGATTAGTGCCTCCATTGCTGCCTTCGACATGCAGGGTAGATCCTGTTCTAATATCATCTTGTACACTGGGGTGACAAAATGATCAGACAACTGCGTGATAACTCCTCTAAAGCTACATTCAAACAACATCTTACAATAAGTGTTCATAGAGGTCTCCATCAATTTCCATTCCCACTTCAATCCTAGGAACTCCTGACAGGTATTGATTACATCCAAGATGTAAGCATACATGTAAATTTATGCTTGAATGCCATTGGGCGGTTGTTGAGCCCTTGTTACCTGTTCCTTTAGCTGATGAGCCAACATATCTAACCAGTTGCATGCTTTACCTTCTCTAGCCAGTTGGTCCAACATGATCACCCAACTTTGTGGGAAGGTTTTCGTTCTATCTTGGCCATACCGACGCCATGCAAAGATGACCAAGTATTGATATTCCTTCTGTAGTATCTTCATTTTGTAGACCTAGTTGGGTGTCATCTTGAATTTAGTGACTCCTTCACCCAGTTCTTCAAGATAACTCTGGAGTTGGCATTGATGCTGGGTAGGCTAAAGGGAGTCTCCATGGTGATCATGGGCTTCGACATCTGATATATCTGTTCATAATCCTGTGTACTAAAAGAAGCAACCTTTGTCCCGCTGACGCTGCTCAATGTCATTGTCTCAGGATCAGTATGCGAGATGATCCAATGTATCTTGTCCGCACATGGGAGCATGGGATACCTGCATGCAATCCGGTACAAGCTAGACTTGTGGATGTTCACATAGACTTGGCACTCTTCAAGGTCTTCCCAAAATGTGCCTACAAATGAATCATTGACCTATTGCCATTTCAGCTTGATGTCCTTGTCTACAATCAACTTGGTGTCTTCATAGATCGACAGACTTGTAGACACTCACTCAACTGCTACTCTAGATGCACTTTCGTCAGTGTCCTTTGATCCTGCTCTCTTGGAAGCCATTGATACTGAACTACTAAGAGGCAGAAGGACACCTGCTAGATCTAAAGACAAAGTGACATGCATGGTAAGAAATATATCAGCTAAAACCAAAGACAACTTGAGGAATGACATGCAACATACCTGGGGATTGACTTGAAAGATTACACAATTTTTACTGGGAGGGCTGGGAGACTGGCTACCAGAACTACACAAAAGGAAGTCTGGGCTATCTGGAAGGCTGGTTGGTTGTTGGAATTACAAAATGCGCAATCGATGTTGGCTTACTGGCTGCTGGAATTGTGCAATGTGCAATTTCAACTAGTAATGGTTGCAGGCCCAGTGAGTGCATTGCGCAATTTTCTGGGCCAGCAGTCACTATCGCTCAAAATTGCGCAATACAAGACTGGAGGATAGTCACTAGGAAGAAATTCACATTTTTTAAGAGGAAGACAGAGCCTTCCCTCTCAGGATTGCACAATGTTGTCTTGGTGAGGAACAGTCAGGGCCAAGGCTGCCCAGACCCGCAGATGGGCAACTGAAAGAAAATGTGAATGTGAATGCATGGCGATACTGAGTGTAAGCAGGACTGAAAGATCGTGCATGCAAACAGTGAATGAAAGATTTAGAAAACATAACAACATGCATGTGGCTGAAGCGAGTCACTGGATCGGCGACCATTCACGCAAAACAGTTTCATGCATGTGACAACAGTGAGATGCTAATGAAAAACAAAAAGGTGCTAGTACAAGCTAGTATGCATCTAAACAACAACAAATGTTCACAAAAATCGAGCAAACAACACTCACACAAGCCAAAACACAAAAAGCAATAGAAATGCTACAAAAGACAAGTTAATTCGACTTACCCGGAAATAGCTAAGCTAGATGTGTCAAAGACTCCTAGATGTGTTGTGGACTATCAGAGCTCCAAGATCAATGTGAAGAAATGAGCTCTGAAGTATCGAATATATAAGTTTGAGGCTCATTATCCACATGCCACAATCTAGGAAAAGCTACACTTGGAGGAAATATTCTAAAACGATCTTTGCATGTAATCTCCAACTACTAAAAATAGCTCCCAAAAAACTAGGGTTGCTTTTGGCATGTTGATTTTGTTATTCTAGGAAAAAGCAGCCCATGTATACAAGTCAATTTTTCTCGGTCCTGGGTGAAACCGGTCAACTCAATGGCAAATGCATTAGTCTGCTCAGCTGCAAGGAAAATTTGCACATTTCTGGGAGTGAGCTAGGTTGGATGCTCAGAAAGTTGCACAATTTCTAGGTTGAGCAGCTCACTGTTGCCCAGAATTGCACAATTTCTGGGCTGAGTAGTCCTGCTGGAAGAGATTGCGTGATTTTTCCAGTGAAGGGTGACAAGAAGATTTGAGCAATTCTAGAGCCCAACAAACTACTAGTCAGGATTTTGCAATTTCTAGAGGGAAAGCTGGTTCCCCTCCAGAATTGTGCAATTTCTTGAGTGGGCTGCTCTTCCTGCAATTGGACCAAGTCTTGAGAAACAACCTGTGAGGGGGATGCAACAAGCTCTCATCCACAGGCTAGCAGTATTCTAGAAAATCACTAAAGCATGTGTACTTAACAAGGCAGGACATGTTGCTGAGGAAGTTTGGTAGGGAGGCTCCAAAACGAAGCTAAGGCAAAATTTTGGAGGGTGGTTGTAGTTGCTACAACAAAAGGTTATCACAATCAGGGATAAGAATGGGAAGGATATCGTAATCGGGGTAGGACCAGGAATGAAATCACAATCGGGACTAGGACTGGATGTGATATCACAAACGAGACTGGGACCGGATGTGATATCGAAATCGGGTCCCAGGGAGGTTATCACAATCAGGTCCCAGGGAGGTTATCGCAATTGGGGCTGAGGGGGATGCGAGACTATTAAAATGAGAGGTGGGATTTTAATGCTGCGAGATGGCCGATTGCGGGACTTATCACAATCACAATGGAAAAAGGGTGAAGGGGAGCTTTTTCATATGTCATATAACATACGCTGATTGCGATAATGCGAGATAGACCAATGTGGGGTAAGTTGTTGCGGGACTGATGCGAGCCCAATTATTGCAATCAATGGAGGGGTGAGGGGCATTTGTTTATTGTTTTATGTTACATACAATATATTCCAGTTGTAGTAATGCAGTAATACATGGCCAGTATTTGCCTCGGAAGTAGTGGGCCTTGTAATGCATTAAGTTGTAATACATTACAATGTAATGTATTACAAATGTGGATATGGGAAAACGGCTAGATTTCTAAACAAATGGGTTTTTCAGCTAGAGTTGTAATTTCAAAGGTATTTCACATAAGTTTCAATGTAACAATGGAAGTGCGGATAAAGAAATGTTCAATGATTTTTGGGATATGGCTAGAGTTTATGATATAACATGAAATGGGATATAATCAATGAAATAATGGGTTAAGGCTAGAGTTTAGGGAATTAATATAAAATAGGAGAATTTCCAAGGGAAAAAGGGTTTTAACTTAGGATTTAGGAATTCCTCAAGGAAAAAGGGATTTTAAAGGAATGAGGGAAATTGAGGGAATTGGGGAGATGAATAAAATAGGAGTGTTTTCGAAGGAAAAAAGACTCTGTGACCTAATGGTGACTTGACATGGATAGAATGAGCAGAATGATGACCATAATGACTATGACACCCTTACAAAGAGAATGTTTGACCATGATGATGTCCATTGACCATGAAGGTGAAAGGAGTGGTAATAACCTAACTAACCTAACCAGTGACCAATTTCTATTTGAAAATATAACAATTTACCTAATAATCCTATCAACAAATTTAAAAGAGTACATTTGATCACCAGTGACTGGCAGGACTAACAGACACTAAAATTGGCTCCAGCTGGGGATGGCAGCTCCTTAAGGAGGTATCAAATTTTTTTTAGACCAAGTAGCCTGATCCATCGAGAATGGAGTCGAAAACTTTAAAATTGACTACTAATTGAAAAACTAACTTTACAACTTAAAAAGAAAACAATAGATGATCATAGAAGCCTTAGGGACTTCTCCTCGGGCTTCAAACTTCTGATGATAACTGCCCACCCACTAAGGATATATATACAATCATGTGAAATGATCCCTCTAATGTAACCAATCCAGAAAATTTCTACTTACTTGAATCTTGCTGACACTTTCCTTGAGCAGACAAAAAAAATCAAAAGAAAGGTCACTCCAAGTGTGCACTGAACATGTGTACATGATCCATAAATACAATAAAATTCATCTCCCTAGATGGAAGCAACAAATTTTCAATAGGGTCTTCAATAATTTGGAACATTACCATGTCTTGAAAGTTAGCAAAAATACAAGAACACTCCTCATTTTCCAATGCAAAATGTTTTTCAGGATGAAAGAAGAAAATATGTTCATCAAGTTTTTCAATTGCATCAAGAGAAAGGGAAATTTGTTCTTGAAAATCTGTGTTTGAGGCAGTCATAGTATCAATAACAAAAATGTGCACATCCATAAGATATGGGACAAACTTCTCTTCTTCAACAAACTCTTCATTTTCTAATCCTGGAGGAAAATCATCATCTGCAAGAGGCTCTAAAGCAACCTGTTCTTTTTCTTTCCTTTCCTGTTACTCATGATGGTCAATTTGAAATTCAGCATCCTCAAAATTTGAAGCTACATGTATCAATGTCTCTTCATGTAAATTTGGATTGAAAGTTGCTAGAGCAACAAATTCATCAATTATTTGGAAAAGATTACTTTCAAAATATTCTTCCACAACTGGCATAACAAGATGTAATTCTATATCACATACCCTTTTAATTCCATCTTCTTGGGCTGCATTCTCATGATCTTGAGAATAATATTGATTAAAAGGACCTAAAATATTCCTTTTATATTTGGTCTTGAAAGTTTGTGTTTGAGGCAGCCATATTATCAATAGAAAAAATGTGCACATCCATAGGATACGGGACAAACTTCTCTTCTTCAATAGACTCTTCATTTTCTAATCCTGGAGGAAAATCATCATCTGCAAGAGGCTCTAAAACAACCTGTTCTTTTTCACTCCTTTCCTGTTACTCATGATGGTCAATTTGAAATCCAACATCCTCAAAATTTGAAGCTACATGTATGAATGTCTCTTCATGTAAATTTGGATTGAAAGTTTCTAGAGCAACAAATTCATCAATTATTTGGAAAATATTACTTTCAAAATATTCTTCCATAACTGGCATAACAAGATGTGATTCTATATCACATACCTGTTACATTAAAATTTGTCACCATGACTATCTGTAGTTAGTATGGCTCCATCAACAGTCATACTATCCTCCTTGTCAAGCCTTATACCTCTGCTCTTCATGTCAAACTTCAAGAAAGAGAGAAAGTCATTAAAAATCATGTTTATCTCTGGGTACGCAGGTTCTCTCTACCTTGCATGTGTGTACGCATCCCAAGCTCATTGTACCTGCGTACGTGTATGCTCTGTAATTGAAGGGATGGGTGCGTACTCCTGTAAAGGTCAAAAGGCGTGAGTTTCATCTTAAAAAAGTTACTTGTGGTCACTTCTAGAGCTTTCTAGAAGATTGTTTGACGTGTATTGAGCGCCTCCAGATGGTTCATGCATCCCTATGAAAGAGGAACTTATCCCATCAAGAGAGGAGCTACCCCATCCAAAAGAGGGAGTATCTCATTGATGTTGGACCTGAATAACTTCCTCTAGAACACTATAAATACAGGCATTGGGCCAGAGGAGGGGAGGTTGAAAGCTGAACATTCCAAAGGGTAGATGCTGCTGGAATTAGGACTTCCTTGTAGAAGCTTTTGAGGAGAGATTACCATCCTTTCTTGTTTCATTTGGAGGTGGGTGAGCTTATCAAAGTAAAGGAAAACTCTTGCTGGACCCTGGGAGGAACTTGCACAACACCAAGGCTCAGGTTGTAATGGTTTCTTTTGTTTCCTATTAATACAAATAAGTCCATTCTTCTCAATGATTTGTTATTAATGAATTGTTTCATATACTCCTTGGTCTATATGTTGAATATGTTTTATTTCATGAGATATTCAGGTGCTATGTAATCGTTTGATTGTTAGTGAATGCAGGTTTCGAAGTGAAGGAGGAGCTCATCTGGATCGACGAGGCTAGACTACTACAACAGCGTGGGACTACAGGTAGGATCTTAAACACTTGGTTTCTCATATGATAATGCATGTTTAGAGAATGATTGCTCTTAATTGTCTTGTTTGTCACTAGAAAGTCTTAGGCTTCTAGGGAGGTTGGTTTTGTCTGCAAGATTAACTCTTTCCGCGTGAGAAATTGGCGACTCCGCTGGGGATCTCCATTGATGTGATTGACTTTTCCTTTGAGTGATACTTTGATCTGAAAAGAGTCATTTCTTTTTTGGTTTTTGATTGTTTGACTGTGTATTTGGGGGGCTATCTTAGAGTCAAGTTAGAATTTAGTTTTTCTTAAATTTTTCAGTAGTACGCACCCTCTAAGTTAGACACAGTGCGTACCTGTACGCACTGTATCTTTGTACACAGAGCGTGGACGCACCTGGTCAAACAGGTTGCCTGTGTAGCCTGTCAAAATTGAGAAAATTTCCATTTTGTTCATTTTTCCTTTAGATTTTGTCTTTCATTAGTCTTTACTGCCCAGATCCACTGGTTATTTGTCAGAGATCTTCACCTGAACTTGTTTCGTTAGCATCAAGAGTTTTAGTGAAATTCATTGAAGTTTTAGCCTTAGGGTTTGATTTTTGCATTGGTCCTGTAGTGACTTTGACTTTAGAAGTTGTCAAACCTTGGATCTCTCTGGTTCTCTAGTTTTGTCAGTCTTCTTAGGAGTCAGACCTGTCATAAAATCTACCTGTGTGAGCAACCTACCTTTGTGTTGT
>APFE031715548.1:9789-27840 GCA_000404065.3 Pinus taeda | reverse complement strand
AAGAAATTAAAAAATGTATTAGATATACATATGAGTACTTTGACATTGCTAATTCAGTTTGGTGGGAGTCATTTTTCAATAATCAAAGTGATATCATTTCAACAATAACAAATGAAGATATACCTTTGAAAAATCCATTTATTTGGCCACAAAATGTGTCAAATGAACATGAGGAAATAAACATTGTTGAACATTAACAATATCAAGGTATTATTAATTCTTCACAAGCAGAGGAAAGAGAGATGTATATTGGTTCCAGAAGATCTTGTGCACAACGTGAAGCCATGGAAGACCTTCACAGGGGTTCAGTAGATGATATTAAGGAGGGTTGCATGATTGCCGTGTTAGCAGATGGAGATCCCAATAGCTATCCATTCTGGGTTGCTAAAGTTATAAAGGTCTTTACAGAAAATGAGGATGTTACAAGTGTTGAAGTACATTGGTATGCCACAAATACACACCCATTCAATGGTCTGTATAAGCCAGAGACGGTAGTTGACAAAAAAATGGCAGAAGGAGAAAAAGAAAGGGTACAAATATAAATTTCCGCCGCACAGACATATTAAAATTGGAGGATGTTGACATACTTGTTTATGACTTCAATTTAACAAAGAGAGGAACTCTTCGCTTCAAGACGATAGAGATTCTGAAAAGGTTGTTACTAGAAGGAAAATGTTGAGATGGGAGTCTGCTGAAACCAGTCATAGATCTAGAAGAATTTTGAAACCTGAAGTGTTGGGCATGCATGTGGACTCAGATAGGGCACTAGTTGATGAAAGAGAAGAATATGGAACATATTCGTCATCATCTAGTCACTCATCTGAAGATGTGAATTCTGATGGTGTGCAAGAAAATATGAGTGATTTTGAATAATTGTTTAAGACAGTTTATATAACTGATGTACGCATCGTATCTTGAAATAAAATTAATGATTTCCAGATGGTGTTAAATAAGAAGTTATGAGGCATTTTTATGTTGTTGGATTATATGTCTTAATTATGATAATTTTTATTGTTGAAAATATCTACAATGCAATATTAAATTAGAGATATAATGTATGTTTTATTCACTATACAAATAATGACTTTTGAATTCATTTAGTAATGTAATTCGTTCATAATGTCATGGTTTTTTAATTTTATAGTTGAAAAAAATTCAATTTCTTTTGTATCTAGCATGTTATGGTTGAAAACATGTTGAATTTATACATAGGAAATAAAAATGATATTCTACCAGAAAAATTAATGTGTTTTTTTCCTCATAAACAACTTTGTTTGGCACATAAAAAATTGGTTTTACTAGCATTTTTTAAAAAGTTTGAAAATTGACCCTAAAAAAAAAAAATCATTGTTCAAGTATCATCATTTTCGTTTTGAAGCTATATTTTGCATGAAAATTTCTTAGTAAATTTCGTAGTCACTGCCATTTTTAAAACATGTTTAAAATTGACCCCTAAAAAATAAAATCATCGTTCCAGTATACACACTTTTCATTTTTAGCACTGGTTTGTTTGTTTGTTTGTTTTTTTTGTTTGTTTGTTTTTTTTTTTTGTTTTTGTTTTTTTGTTTTTGTTTTTGTTTTTGTTTTTGTTTTTGTTTTTGTTTTTTTTTTTTTTTGTTTTTTGTTTTTTTTTTTGTTTTTTGTTTTTTTTTTTTTTTTTTTTTCGGGGTTTTTTGGCCAAAGTTCCCGTTTTGAGTTTATAGTTTCCGTTTCAAAGTTTACATAGTTTTACTGTACCACCATTCATCTTTTCTCCCACCTGGGTCCACATTCCCATTATGGGTCCACATAGGGCTAGCCTCCCTATCCCCTTTCCCATACCTTGGGTTAGGCCTAGAATGATGCCTTGGAAGTTGAAGCAATTAAAAGAAAAAGTGAAAAGCACAATTGGCCACATTTAACAGGAAATTGTACCACAAAATGCAAAATATGGTTGGGATAAAAATAATTAACACGTGGGAAAAAACCATTACATGAGATCTACCCCAATCATTGGCCATCAACTTGGTTCCATAGACCTTGAGCCTCCTCTATCATTCAAGAACCCATGATTGTCCCAACCCCTGGAGGGAAATGAACTGCCCTACCTAAAAGAGGGTAACCACTGCTATATCTTACGCATCATGCCCTTGTCCTTTGAGCCCCGGGAAGTTAATTAAAAAACATAAAAGGCAAAAGGTATATGAAGAAGGGTGGAAAAATCAAGGCTCGGGTATCTCATGTACCACAACTGCTCCCTCCTATACGTTAAATACCTAGTTGTGGGCTTCCCTTTATCTAGCTACCCCTATGCCCCACTACATGGCCCAGAGCTTCCCCTCTCATTCCTAATCCACCTCACTTATTTGTCACTTTCCACCCCATTAGATGGATCTACCTTGGACATTACCCACTTTGATGGCTGAAAACACTTAATAAGGTACTTGGCTAACCCCCTTTGGAGCCTAGAGACACTAGCACATGCCAAAGCCCATTATGGAAGGGCATGCCATTATTAAGTGTC
The DNA here is from genome assembly GCA_000404065.3 of Pinus taeda. NCBI lineage: Eukaryota > Viridiplantae > Streptophyta > Pinopsida > Pinales > Pinaceae > Pinus > Pinus taeda. The sequence goes on along the minus strand of APFE031715548.1, from coordinate 25,337 downwards.
ATTGTTGTTATCCATGATTTGTAAGCTCTTTTACCCGATTATTTTAATGACTAGTTGTACTGGAAGCCTAGGGGACACATTGGATCTTATGCAAGATTACAGGTGGTTTTCATTTGGGTTTGGTCTCCCTATAGGGGATCCTAACCCCATAGGTCTACATTGGCAGATGTAGGGTGTGCATAGAGAACTACTGGCTTCCACAACAATAGACAACACTCTAGGGATCTTCATGGATGCTTAGAGATTACTAGTGATCCACTTTTGGGATGATGGTGATATGCTTGGTAAATTATCCCCAATAGGCCCCCACAGGAGCCCGACACCCTTGAAAGGTGTCCCAGAATTTGTATGATGTCATGGTAGCTTTCATTCCACCACTTGGACCCTTGCAAAGGATCTCTAATTCATATGGAGATCCATGGAGTCATCTATGTGCCATTATACCCACTGAGAGCACCATAGGTCTACTACTTGAAGAACAAGGGGCCACCCCTTATCCATCATTTTATAAGGAATTGATTCGTTAATATGGAACTTCAGGATATTATTGAGCCTTTGGAAGGCCCCACGACATGTACATATTATTATTTGGCCCCTTGTGAGGCTTATTTTTTTACACTTGTGAGCTAGTTTGGTGGGCTTGTCTCCAATAGGGGTTTTATTTGCACATTCTTTTATCATTAGGGGCTAATGTAGGCCCATATGCTAATTCAAATTCCTTTAGAGGCTATATATTGATGTTGGATACATTCATTTGTATCATCACTTGACTTGGGATCTCTCTATCTTTAGAGAACTTCACATTTTTTCCTTGGTGGATATTTTTTGGAGATGGATGAATTTTGACGTATGGATTTGGGCTATTTATCTTGTCTTGGAGGTTTATCTTGTAAATGAAATGTTGGATGAATATAATCTATAACGTTGTAAGTAAATTTTGTTGTTATTATTCTTGTTGTTGCATATTTCTAAAATGAGGGGTAATTGTTGCATGATTGAAATGTGGAATTGAGCATGTTTTAGCTAATTTAATGTATGGGCCAATGTTATATGAATGAAATTTCTTAGAGATTATTTGTCTTGATAAGCCTGCATCATTTTCTTTGAAGTATAAATTCTTTAAGTTCACTTTTATTTTCTTTCTCTCAACATTGGATGAAGTTGGTTGTCTCGGTCTCCTTGATCAAGAAACCAAGTTCTTACTCATCATCATCCTTGACTCCATATTCCCAAGTGAATTAGGCACTGGGCCCTTGAAGATGTGATCATTTTAACCCTCTTTTTACTACTTTCCCCCTTTTCCCCAAGTCTAGCCCCATTAGGCCACCTAGGGCATCAATTTCCCGAGAATTGACCAGAGGAAAAAATTCAATCTCCTATAGGCTACTGTGCTAGTGGGTCCCCTCCCTCTCCTCCAAATTTGAGGCAATTATAATGCTGGTATCTCCAGGAATCCCAAGCCATAGCTCTAGGATCGAATTTTTCCTAGACATCCCCAAGGCTAGACTTCAATAAGATCAATTCAACATTTTGAAGTAAATATTCTTGTTTGGTCTTTTCCCCTCACCTCGTCCATGATAGGAACATCATTGGTTGTTGTATTCTATCCTCGAACCTGGGTTGGGTCCACTTGGCCGTGTGTGATCCCACTTCTCAATAAATATTATTTTTCAAGGACCATTTGGGAATCCAAGTTTCCCTAAGGATTATAGGAATTGAGAACCTTGTTTATAAGCCTATCCTTTCTCCCTCAACCCTCCAATCTTGACCCCTTACCCTTGGTGGACCAAGTCCCTTGCTTTAGGAGCAAACAAGTTCCATTCTTCACTCCATCTTTGGGAAAGGGTTTTCATTGTCACTTCTCACCTATCCAATGACATATACTTTTCAAGTGAACCCTATACTATTGGGACTCCTCCCATCAGTGAAAGTCCATAAAGAGAGGGGAGACTTTGCTGTGGTGACAATGGGCTAAGCCTCCACCGTTGCCCTTAACCTAGTAATTTCCATCTTAGGAACCCCTTTAGATCCCCTCTCTGGTTTGAGTGGTAACACTATCAATTCTCAAGATACTAGAAACATCCCTCTTGTGGGGGAAACCCCACATCTGTATAAACATATCAAGGTTGGATTGCTTAAGAACTCTTTCCTCATGGGAATCTTTTCATTTCATCCTTATTTTCCTTAGTCCTTTCCTAAAAAATATAATTTGTTTGCCTATGTTAACATGATATATTCTTGTGATACTCCATCTAATCCTTGGGTAGTGCCAGATTAATCTAATATTGATACCTTAGGTGACCGCATGCTACTCAGTCCCATTGATCTCAACTATGAAGCCATCTATTCGGCCTATGCGACACATTCTGATTTCTCCTCTTCGATCAATTGGGTTAATCATTCCTTAGATTACGAAACATGCTTTGATCCTTTCTTTGGTAAATTTTCTACTGATGAGAGCATCATGGATATCATGATGCCAAATGATGCACCGTGGGATGACCATCACCATCGTTCCTCCTTACCAAATTCCTTCGAGGAAAATCTTAGTGATCTCTATTGGCCCAATGATGTTGATATGTATATGAATTCCATATCTATCCATGATATTGATTCCGAGAAGAATTTGTTGAATATTGAAGTGAATATTCCTCTTGATATTTCAATCAAACCCAAAATTGTCGAGAACATACATATTGGTGCATCTTTCTATCCCGATGAGATCAAGATCTACAAATCCTTTTTCTAGGAATTTAGAGATGTTTTCACCTAGTCTTACGAAGAAATGCCATGTATTGACCCAAACATTGTTGTACATGAAATAAAAACATATCATGATGCTAAGTCAGTTCAGCAAGGCCTTTGTTCAACCCATGCTAAAAATATTTCTGCTATTAAGGTCGAAGTTGAAAAACTTCTACATGTTGGTTTCATCTCCCCAATGCCTCTAACTGATTGGGTGTCGGACATTGTTCCTGTGATGGAAAAATTCATGTGTGTGTCGATTACTCGGACATTAATTGCGCTTGTCCTAAGGACAATTATCCTACCTAGTTTATCAATAATATTGTTGATGATTGTGTTGGCAGTGAAGTATTTTCGTTTATGGATGGATTTTTCGACTATAATCAGATCAACATTCTCCCATCAGAACAACATAAAATCACATTTATTTGTCCATGGGGCACATTTTCATATCGAAAGCTCCCTTTCATATTGAAAAATGCTGGGTGAATTTTCATAGGGTAGTGAATTATGCCTTCCATGAAATTAAGCACATCATACAACCATATTTGGATGACCTACCTGCTCACTTGAAACATCATATTAATCATCCGATTCATCTTAGTGTTACATTTTTACGTTGTTGACCTTATAATATTAATTTCAATCCACACAAGTGTGTGTTTTGTGTAAGCTCAATCGACTTCTTGGGTTTGTTGTATAGGAGTAAGAAATTCATATTGACCCATCGAAAGTCTAGGCGATCCTAGATCTGCCCGCTTCTTCCTCTCTTGTTCAGCTTCAACGACTCCAAGGGAAGGCTAACTTTGAATGGAGATTTGTTCCCAACTATTTTGAATTGAACAAAGGATTTACTCACTTGTTAAAGAAATGGGCTCCCTTTCATTGGGATGATACTACCCAAAAGGTGTTTGATGCCTTGAAAGATGTTTAGTTTCGGGCATCATTGTTGTATCCCCCGATTACCAACGCGATTAATTCCTGTACCTCGCCACTTCAGTTTCTACCATCACTATGGTATTGGTCCAAGAGGACGATGTAGGGAACGAACATCCTATTTATTATTTGAGTACGAATTTAAATTATAACAAGATCAAATATACTCACATAGAAAAGTTTGCTTTGGTGGCTGTCTAGTCTGTCTAAAGGTTTTGCCACTGTATCTTGTTTCACAAGACTATGGTTGTTTCGATTGCAACCCCATGACGTACATATTGTCACGACAATTGCTGGGGGGCAAGTACTCTAAATGGATTGTCATCCTCTAGGAGTTCGATTTAGAGTTCATCAAATCCAATTCAAAGAAATCTTTAGCCTTTGTCGAATTGATCTGCGACCTTCCCCCTACTGAAACAAAAACGACGTTTGACGATTCTCTTCCAGACGTGTCATTGTTCCTAATAGATTCATCTCACCCATGGTATGGAAACATCATCATATATCTTTAGACCTAGACTTTCCAGCCTGATACCTATCGATCTGACCAATGACATATCCTATATGAGGGTAAACACTATATTATAATTGGCGACATCCTTTATTGTCGTGGTATCAATACGATTTTTTGAAGGTGCCTCACACATGAGGAGGCCAAGAAAGTCTTAAATGAATTCCATTTTGGGGCATGTGGTGGACATATGTCTGGTTACACCACCGCACAAAATATTTTGCATGCTGACTACTTTTGGCTTACTATGTTTCGTGATTGCATCCTCACTGTCCAAAAGTGTCATGCCTGCTAGATATACGATCATAAAACCTGTGCTCCACCAACTACTTTACACCATTTTATCTCCATTGGACCTTTCCTGAAATGGGGCATTGAATTTATGACATGTAACCCTCACTTGACTAGGGAGCACGGCGGTAGACTATTTTACCAAGTGGGCCAAGGCGATGCCTACATACAATAACGTCGACGAAACAAATTCTCTCTTTCTGTTCAATCATGTCATTTCAAGGTTTGGTGCACCATAGGCTATAGTTACAGGCCATGAAAAATATATTCGTAATCACATGATGTATGTATGCACTGCCAAGTTGGGTCTCCACCATGAGAGCTCAACTCCCTACTACCCTAAGAGAATGGGAAAGTTGAGGAAATCAACAAAGTTTTGAAAATGATGCTTCAACTCATGATAGGTATCCTCAAATCAAATTGGAATATTATCCTTTATGAAACTTTATGGGCATATCGAACCAATGTTCGCATTGCTACCGGGTTCACACCATTTCAATTGGTATACAGTATGTAAGCAATCCTTCCTATTGAGTGTGGAATTCCATCTCTAAAACTTGTTGAACTTCTCCTTGCCACTTCCACAGAAGAAGATCATCTCTTACATCTGACACAGTTGGATGAAACCTGACGTGATGCTGCGATGGCTAATGAGGCCCATAAGAAACACATTAAAGCGTAATACAATAAGAATCTCAAGCCTCGTGCCTTCTCATAAGGTGACTTTGTCTTGTTGTATGATTAAGAGTTCGATAAGTTAGGATCTGGGAAGTTCAAACCAATGTGGCTAGACATGTACATTGTTAAACACGTTCTTGCTAAAGGGGCCTACAAGCATGTTGATTTTGATGGAGTTCCATTGGCACAACCTAGAAATGGGTTGTACCTCAAGAAATATTATGCTTACGTTATTTTTTTTGTAGTTCACTGTGTACATGCTGTATATAGGTGTGTTTGCAGTATATTCCCTTCAATGTTTCCTACAATTTATGTTAATCTTGTTTACATTTAGTTTGCAGATGTTGGCATCTCTTCAACCATATGTTGGTTACGTTGATGGCGCTAGTCGTAGTACTTGTTAGAGTAGGTTAATTTATTAGTTGAAGGTTTTAGAAATATTAGTTTACTGTCTTGGATGGGGTTAAATTCATAAAAATTATCACTATTCTAAGTTTGACCTTGTACTGTATAGAAAGTCATTTTGAGCCTGGTCATCACCTTGATCATTAAAGTCCAACCATGGGAAGGGGTGTCTAAGTATTGAGAATTGTTATGACAACTGTTGAGTCAGGGTACTGAGATTTGGTTAGGATGTCTACTTGGTCATCTGTCTACAGTCAAAGGAATGATGTTAAAGCATCATAGTCATTTTTATCCCAATATTTTCCCTATATTCCCATCCCGTTATTCCTTTGTTATCTTAAATCCCCTTTTATCCTAAGTTTAAGTCCTCTTTTACCCTAGGCCTAAATTCCTTTAGAATCATTTCCATGATATATGAACATCATTCAAATATGCCTTACACCCTAATTATTTCCCATACTCCTTACACTCATGCCAAGCATGGAGGGCTTCTACACTCTGCAATGCAATTTCCTCTAAAATTGATTGTTTTAGGAACCATTTTGCATAACAGTTTCTGACCACATGGGGGTGAATTTTGGAGAACAGAAATAGGTTTTTATTAAGCACAGACCAGAGCACAATAACCTCTTCCATATTTTTCACAGGTTTCATGGATCGGGATATTCAGTTGCATATTCAAAGGCTATGTTTCATACTACACAAATACTCTGTTTTAAGTCATTGTTTTGAAGAGTATTTTATGGGAATATGGGAAATAATTTAGAGAAACTGAGAGAGGTTTATATTCATATAAAATAACCTCCTCCAGTTTTTATACAGGTATTATCTTTTGGGAGATATGACCCATTGAAAATTCGCTACGCAGGTGCTGTGCAATTGTTGCACTAGCCATGCCCACACTATTACATGCATGCTGGAGGGAAGCCACCTGTTAGGTTTTCAAGGGGTTAACATGGGGCACATGTGGCATCCATATCACTGCCTCAGTAGTCCGCCATGTGCTAGTTTCAAAAGCTCAAAGTACCGGTCGCTGCGCAGTTGCTACACAACCTTTGCACATTCAGTAGTAAGCTTTTGTGCTTTTTGTCATTTTAATTCCAGAAGATATGCTTCAAAGACATGTGATTTTACAATGATTTAGTGTTTTTATTAAGATAATAATGCTTTATGTTTTTTTATTATTTATTATTTTTTTTATTATTTTATTATTTTATTATTTAGAAGAAAAAGACTTGAAACAGTAAAAAGGTTTCCTAATTTTACTTTGATTCGATCCTTTGTTGGATCAAATATGCGATGCATTTAGACCTTATGGATTTGCTATTGTATTTCTATTTAAATTGATTAATGCATATGGAAATGGTTTTTGTTGGTTCAACATTGTTTGCATCAGTTATTAGAGTTTATGAGAGTGATTGTGATCAATTTTATGAATAAGATGCTTATGACTTGAGGGTTATCGATTATTGTCTACAAGGATTCTTATGGTATGACAATTTGGTGTTATCTTTGTCTATTTCTCAGTTATTCAGTTAATTCTTCTCCATAGTTTCTTGTTTATGGTTATAGTGGTCTCAACTGGTTTGGAATTCAATTAAGCTACTCTAAAACAACTATATTCATATTTCAGTTGCAAATGAAATATTCTGTACTCATGCATGTTATTTCTTTTGTTTAGTTTCTTTCTTATGTATGAGCAATATTTTTATATGCAAGGAAAGAAATTGTGTTTTCTATTTTCTCCTCTATACTACAACTGATCTCTTTTGTTCAAAGTTATGCCTGACAAGCCCTTGTGGAGGATGTTGATTTTAATTGCATAAGTAAAGTGAATAGAAAGTCAAATTGATCACATGCTATTATCCTCTTCAACCATTCACACTTCAACCAAATAATTCAAAATTCCCTTTTTTAGACCTATTCTTTGCAAAAACTTGTGCTTTAAAGTCTTTAAACTTTATATTTTTCGAGTGAGGGAGCCCCCTCTGGTTGGAGAAGACTAGTCTCTCAACCCAAAGCAGTTTTTGGTTACCTCTAGGTTCCTCTCCTCATCCTAGAGGAATTACAAAGTGCTAACAATACTCATAACCTTTCTTCCACAACATGGGATAAATAAGCTTTGGGTGGCGAGTTAGTGAGTTTAAAAGGGATTTGTATTGATCAATCTACTAATAATATCCCTGAGTATAACGCAGTGACCAAACTATTGTTTGATGCTATTTCTCATGGCATGCGCTGCATATTTATCAAACTTGACTCACAACTTGTAGTACTACAGTTGACTAATGTCTATTCAGTTAGAAGTCCATCTATGGTTCCTATGTTCTTAAGGGTTTGCCTTCTAGAAAGACATTTTCATTATATTCAATATCAACGCACTCCTCGAAGTCTAAATACATTGACAAATGCATTGAAAAATCATGTTTTACACAGATATTTGCGACGTATGTAAATTAAAATTCAATTCACATCACATACATTGAACAAGATGATAGAACACATGAAAAACACCGATAGGTAGATAGTTGTATATATATCAAAGTTTGGTTTTACAAAATCTTGTGCCTGAGACACATATGACCACATGGCCTATCATATAAAAAATATACATGCAGTCAAAATATGACTATATAGCCTCCTAGTAGACTAATCTTGATGATGCTCATGATAACAGGCAACTGCGTGAGCCATCTTGCGCAACAGCTGGCTGATATGGCCAGTCACACCAATAGTACTGCAGTGTCATAGGGATTTGATCGACCCTAGTCTCAACTATGCCTTGGGTCAATCCCTCCATATGTCACTCGACCTATGCAAGAGTCTCAAGTACATTGAGATCCTGCATTACCTCTCGTCCCTCTGCAACAACCTATACTCCAACTGATGCCTGTTGTGAGTCTCTAGCATGCTGAAGATATGATGAATCCACTGTTTGAACAAGTCCAATGTTTGCATGTAATAAATATATAGTGAAGTCTCAGATACATAAAAAATAAAAAGAATGTAAAAATCAAAATTAAAAAAAATGATGATCAAAATGATTTTGTTTTACCTATGGCAGCCCATTGCTCGCCCTCAGGAAGCACAAGCTTCTGGTCTCTGTAGAAATCCATCCCAGCGTATGGATAGTCTTCCATCAAAATGAGTTGCATGCGTATCTGTTGGAAGAAGACTGGAGTGAAACTCATGGATGATGGACCTACATGTTTGGACATGAGATCCACCCATTGTCGCATCCGTGGGATTGTAGGATCTGGGATTTCAAGAGAAATATGCTGCGGTCAAAGTACTGGAATCTACTCCAGGGAAAATGAGATCAAAATGGAACCATACCCGGAGTTATTCAATCTTCCATCTTTCTCTTTGGTGAGTTGTTCTTTGATGTCTGCTAGTACTCCCTTTCTCCAGTGAAATACTATCAGCTCTATGCACTCTAAGGCATCTGCAATTTGGACCTGTTAGCCAAATGCAAGGTAGCACTGCCAGCCAATATAGCAATGATAAACAAGATTTTTCTCAAAGGAAAACATACCATATCCTTTATCTCGATTTTCCCATCTTTGGTTGGTTGGGATCGAGGTCTACAATGTGCATTGACATAGTCCTTGACAACCTCTCCACCCCTTCTAGAACTAGATAACAAGATAGGGGCACCTCTCCTTGATAAATTTGTCAAGAAATAGATGGATTCCACCTATTTGATGATCATATGTTCTCCAAGCCTAAAATATTGTGCCTGAACATCCCATGCTCTAAAACGATACTCCAATAGTTCCATATGTTGCCTCATTCCAAGAAGCAGAAAGAACTTGAAAAACCAACAATTTCTCAATGCCTGAATGGTTGCTAGATTACTGGCGACATCCATGTCTTGGATTTCATGTTCTCTTTCTTGCCAAATTAAAGCCATTTTGTTCTGATGGATACCTGAAACATGACAAGAAAAATCATTAGAATGCATCCCATGAAAAAAGCTGAGATAAATTGGAATGAAAGAAGCAAAACAATTTTTTGAAATGTGCCCAACATACCCTGCCAAAGGGAGACAGTGCGTTGCAACACCATTCACAGTTAAAATTTTTCTTGCCTAGTGCACCTTTTGACATTGCCGAGGTGAGTTAGAGCTAGGGTGCAAAATCAAAGCCCTAGGTCACCCAAAACTTGAAAAATATGTATGGAATGAAAAATCAGAACTACAAAAAGGAAGAGGAAGGTGAGATATCCTACCTGGAAGTGATGACACTCGAAATGATCCACCAGATTGGCTGCAATTAGTTGTTGAAAATCAAGGGAAAATGCACTCAGAGATCACTCACCAAGAGGTAAAATGTGAATGGTAAAAATGAAATTACTTTTTGCCTATTTATGGTCATTTTCACGATTATTTTATTAATATTTTATTATTTTGACCTAAATATGACTTAATTTTACCGCGTATTAGATATTTTAATCTTTTAGTGATGTTCTGAGAAGGTTAACAATTGTTTGATGGATTTAATGACGTTTGAATAAAAACAGATAATTTTGACCAAAGAGAATACTTTTATCCTTTTTTCGGGCTTTGCAAATTCATGAAAAGGAACACCTTGGAGTCCTCTTTCAACACTTTTCAGACTCCCAAAACATGAAAATGTTGTCGAGCTATTGCATTTTTGAACTCATTAAAGTAAATGAAAAGACGTCTATGCAGTATAAGTTTAACCCTTTTTTGCACTAGGATAGACTACTTACAAAAAATGAATACCTTAGTCAAACATTGCTAAGAGGTTTTCCTGAGTATCATTTTATGCCTTTTTGGACTCAAGAGACTATTTACGAAAATGAATCTTTGGAGTTTTCTTTTTCACCTCTTTTTCAAACTCTCTAAACATGAAAAAGGAGTTGAATTAGACCTTCGTTGGACTCATAAAAGCATCAAACAACGATGGGCTCGTCAAACATGAATGTACCAAACCACTCCTTCTCTGAGTTTGTTAAAAATACTCATAGGGATTCATCTGAAGGATGAACTTGTAAATCAAGCATATGTTATCCTCCTCAATCTTGTTTAAAAATAAAGAGGTACTAATGAGAAATGGTTTGGGAAATCGGGAAAACAAGGTTCTCTACCTCTTAATGGCAGCGAGTCGCTCTTGAACATGACACTTTTCCACTTCATCTCCATGGCTGCTATGTTGGGGAATATACTTGTCTTTTTGGTTCATCATACCATATCAAAAGCCTTCGTATTTAGTTTTGGGTCAATACTACTGACTCCATTTAGTGTCGCTGATATGTTCAAGATAAGTCCTTAAGTTGATATCTGCTACGATGCTCTTAAGCATTGATTTCATGTCTGTCGTTCCTAAACTAGTTCCACATCAACATCATTCTGTCTCAAAGCTTGATACCCATTTCATGTCATTCATCGGGGATACATCAAGGCCCTCCCACGACAAGTCACTTCCTGTCGACATCAGCTCATCATCTAGGATGTTGACTTAGAGAATCCCTTTGGTACCTTGGGGCTTGCATACATTAATGGAAAGTTTCCTCACTCTCAGAAACATGTTTTCATCACTGGCCTTCGACTGAAAGACTCTGTGTGGTGTTCGACTTTGGCTCATTCATTCACACCATACAAATTGTACTGCAGTACCTTGAGAACCATTAACATCATCAATGGTTTATCTCATGTCTGTTAACAACTTACATCATTGGATAGTAATCAGACAGTGTTTGCCATCTTCGACTCCAAATCATTTATTCTCATGGTTAGACTGGTACATCGGACGATCGAGTGAACAAATAGAAGATGCTTGATCAAGTTCCATCCATCTGGGTTGCACTTTTAGGATTAATACAATATTAGGAAAATATGATGGTTATGATCATACAAACAATTTATTGAAGGAAATGTAACTAGGTTCGGTCTTCATAAATGTAATTTTGATATTTTTACTTATTCAAGAAAAGATAATTTTTTTTCTTCTGTATTATTTGTCAATGAGTTTCTTGTTCATTGAAAATAGGTCGAGCACATTTTGAAGTGATTCTAGAGAGTCAAAGTCAAAATGTAATTATGATAAGACCCTTTGATGGCATGTTACATCATGTATGTTATCATACAAGGTCATGGGAACACCTCCAAGCATGGTCAAATCCTCTCCTAGCATTAACAAAGTCCACAAGCAAAAACATAATGATTAAAAGTGAATTATAGAGCAATTTTTCAAGTAGGCCTAAATGACAGTCATGTCGGCTTGAATATGAGGGACATACCTCTATTTTTAGAGACTTTCCACTCCTCAAAAGGACACTAGTCTCACTCTGAAATCTACGAGGGTACAAGGAAGAAAAGGAGATTGACAAAGGAGGAAAAAGAGCCTTGTAAGGGTAGCGAAGGTGTTAAAATTGGAAACTAGGGCCAAACTCCATGAGGGTATTCTTATTTATGGAAGCTGATATTTTTCTTAGATTCCTCTCGTCAAGAGGTGTAGGATTGATTTAAATATCATCCGATTCCGACATGTATTCATGGAGATATGAATTTATTTGTGTTATGTGACAATTTGTCAAGGTCATCCAACAACCAAATTACCTCCACTTGTCCTCCATGTTTTAGTATAAATAGAGGTGACCTTCAAGTCACCTTGACACACACACTCTTGTGATCTCTCTTCCTTCTGTTTTGGGTTTGATGAAGAAGAGATCTAGAGGGAGTGCCCTAGGATATATGCTGGCCTAATGATGCCCTAATCCACAGTAATAGGAAGAAGCCTAATGATGCTCTAAAACTGCCATGAAGTGCCCTAGACGTGGAAGAAAAAGGGTCTTCTTGAGGATCCTATGCTGCCCTAATTTATAGTCAATTAAGAAAGCCCTAAATCATAGTCATGATGGAGAATCCTTAACACTGGTATAAAGACTTTAATGCAGTCTTGGAATCACAACAAGGAGAGGGTAAACACAAGTCTATAAGAGACCCTAAGACACTGTCCTTAAAAGACACTAAACTCTTTTCTAGAAGAATACATCTAGATGCAGAGCAGGGAGGGCCATATTATGCCCTAGACATAGAGAATAGGAGGGCTAATGTCAATATAAAGGAGGCCTAATTAGCTATGGAAGACATGCCCTAAACACTATCAAGAAAGCTCCTATACGGAGTCAATGTATGATCGAGAAGATCCCAGATCTGTTGATGTATTAGGCTCTAACTCTAAATCAGTTAGACTCCCATACACTGCCCTAATTAGTTGACAGGTGTAGCCCTCATCCACTACCAATAAAGGTCTCCTATCCTTAAGTTTGTACGCTATCCATAGGAGGCCTTTCCTCAACAAGTATGGTTCAAATTCATAGCTAGAAAGAGGCCTTAATATTGCAGTCAACAGAGAGAGTTAAAGGAAAATCTAAGCCTATGAATGGAGCTCTAAATGTAGCTTATATCAGTGTAGAAAAAAACATTGTAGAAATATTATGTTTGGGCATGAATAAAGGGTTCATGAGATATGTTGGAAGAATCTATTAGTACAACCAGCCATAGCAAGCAACTAAGGCTGTTCCATGTCGATAGTGCAACATGAAAGTGCAGTATGGTGCATCATTGTGATGATGAAGTGTAGCATGGTGCACCATAGTGATGATGAAGTGGAGCATGAAAGTGCAACATGAATGGTGCAACATAGTGTAGCATGAATGGGGTTGCATAGTGATGATGAAGTGCAACATGATGGGTGCAACACAATGATGATGGATGCAATATGATGAGTGCAACATAGTGTAATGAAGTGCAACACAGTGATGGGAACAACATGGTGATGGAATCACCTGTGTTCAGATTTTCTACTTCATGTGTCATATTACTAGAGAAGATTTATGCTCTTATTTTGACAAGTCAAAATGTTGACTTCTGATGTATATGTACTATCTTTCTCTTTGTTGAACTATCAAGGGTTTCCCCACATTGGGGTTTGTCCCTAGTTGGTACCACATCTTGTGTCCTCTTGTCTTGGCTTGTCTTCTACGATTTATGTTTATGTTCTATCTGCATTTTACGATCATGCTAAATGTGATTGCTAATCTAGAATTGATATTGAGCTAATATGGAAAATTGAAGTAAATTTTCTCTCAGCATAGGACATACGTAAAATTAACAGAAGGAAAGGAGAAATGAAGACTGTCTATAGGGTGAACCTATAGCCACATGTGCAAAGGGAAAGGGTTCGTCTGCGGCTATAGGAACAGAAAAGTGCAGGTCATCATATCATAATATTTTGGGTGTAAATTAGGCCGACAAGGCCTCTCCCATTAGTGAGGAAGGAAGAAAGGGTCAACGAGAATAAAAGAACTATTTTAGGGCTCCTGTTCACACATGCAACAAGACAACGCTTACAAATTTTACAATAGTTTAAGGCAACAACATGAATATCCTCATTTAGATTTATGCCTAGGTCTACAAGGTATCCAAAGAAAAGCGAAGAAGCCTCTATATATAATGAATTAAAGAAGCCCTAATATTCTAGGGTTTCCTAACCTAGAAGACAAAGTGCCAGAAATGACAGTGCAGAAGGAGGAAGGATTTGACTTATGCTTAGAGGATATCCTAGTCAAAGGTCTAGGGTTCGGTAGTTGTTCAAATAAGAAGCTTCAATAAGAGAAATCTTACAAAGGGTTTTCCTCTCAAGAGTGGAGAGGGTTTCTCCCTGACAGAAAGCCAAATTTTGTGCTCTTGTTATTTTGTTTTGGTAGCAATTTCATGAAGCACACACATATGCACTAATAATAATAAGAAGAAGTATAAGCTAATAAGAAAATTAAAAGGACTTCACAAATTGTTATCAAGTCACAGAGAATCATCACAACATTACTTTTCCCTAGATTCTCTGACATGGTATCAGAGGGTAGGTGACACATCAAGGAAAGGGAAACTCAAGAACACTCATCCAAAGAATCAACTACAAAGTTGAAGCATCAAACATAGAAGTATCAACCACTTCAAGGACAAGAAGGGTCTACAATCCATCGTTCATCAAGGAGGTCTACAAAGCTAGAAGAAGAGCCTTACATAAAGGCACCTACAAAGAAGAGCAGATTGGAGCAAGACTTACATCAAGCTACAAGTCATCAAGAAAATCTCATCATCAAGCAAGTCACTTGAAGAAGGCAACTTGAAGAGCATCAAGATCCAGGGAAGACAAGGCACCAAGCCTTCAAGGAGGAAGAAATTCCATTAAATCTCAAAATCTATCAAGTAAGTACATGTCCCCTTCTGAATATACATCAATGTCGTTTTTCAAGGAAAGTAATAAATTAGTAAGTACCAATAACTTTCTTTCATGGAATAAGAGGATTGGTCTACTACTCAAGGAGAATTAACTCCTAGAGCATGTCAAAGGGAATATCACTATCCCTGCTAAGGAACTGACTCAAGCCTTAACCAAGTACAATAAAGATGAGACAAGAGCTCAAAGGATTATGATATAATCAATCAAAGACTCTCTTATTCCCTATGTGTTATAGACATTTTTGGGCACTTCAACCCCAATCACAAATGTCCATAAAATGAGGGCTCTTAAGTCCCTAAAAGGGTTGCTTCACTGCCTAAAGGAACACGGTCAACTGAATACATCATCTCCCATAAGTTCTCCACTGAAAACTACTCATAAATGGTCAAAGATGGACCATACTGAAAGCTCCATGCAGGGGGTGCGATGCATATCACCTTCCCAATGTACAAGGTGCGATGCATACTGTTTTGCTCTTCTGTAGGGTGTGATGGTCGGGAATGGACAAATGGCAGGGACCAAAATGTGAGGTGGAAGATCATGGAATCTTCCAGAAGCTTCCCCTTTGACACTTGCCACTCCATTTTCAACCAGGGATGATTAAGAGATCTTCATTCTCCAAGTGGAAGCAGGAACTATCAGAGAGAAGACACTAATCAAGATCCCAAAAGATGACTCACCTCTCCTAGCTAATCATCTATATATGGGAT
>APFE031715546.1:0-45383 GCA_000404065.3 Pinus taeda | reverse complement strand
ACGAAATCGATCAATTTCAGAGTATCTTATCAAGTGGAAGAACTTATCCGCTGAAGATTCCACATGGGAGGATGAGAATTTTATGCAGAAGTATCCAGAACTTCTCAAGCGTTGAGGACAACACTTTTTTGAAGGAGAGGGGCATGTTGGGTCCCTATAATACTAGTGATTACCCCATTACTATTGTAGTTATACCCCTTATTAATATTGTTGTGCCCTATTGCCCCCATATTGTTATTACTGTGCCCCATAGAATCCCTCTATTGTTATTTTTGTGGCTTTATATTATTATTGTTAGGTCGGCTAGATTATATTGTGACTCCTTAGACTCCTATATATAGAAAGGAGGTTTTGTCATTTGAATCATCCAAGAATTGTTCATTTATGTAATGTAAAGGAGGTTACCTCCTCGAAGAGGCTGAATTCTAAGGCGTTGATCTATTTTTTCTATCTTTTCTTGAGCTGGTTTCATAACAAAGTGGGTGGAATTCTTGTAAAGTTTCACCTTTGTACAGAAACATGTGAGGGGATAAGAGAAAAAATTAGTCGATAGTTTGAGCAGGAGGATTTTGATTATGGAGTAGTTCCATGTACATATTTTGGGCTTTGATTATTTGAAGGAATTGTATGAGGATGGTTTTGAATTTTGAGATGCCTTTGAAGCATGCAAGAACCTTGTGAGTAGAGATAGCATCCCATGGAGGGAGTTTAGGTTGTAGAATGGTTTATTATTTAAGAAAATTCAATTATGTATCTCTCGTCACTTAATGAGAGGGAACTTGATGCAAAATAAGCACAATGGAAGATCGACAAGGAATTTTGGGGTGGACAAGACACTTGGGTGGCTAGGGAACTTCAATTTCTAGCCAAAGATGAGATTTGGTGTGTAGAAATATGTAGGCAAATGCAGAGTATGTTAACATGCGAAAGGAAGCAGTCAAAATGTGGGATTGTATATGCATTTTCCCATTCCTTATAGACCAGGGAACCTAGTTAGTATGGACTTCGTTTTTTGTTTTTCTAAGAATGCAAAGAGTTAAGGAATCTATACTTGTAGTTGTGGACAAATTTATGAAGATGGGTCATTTTACCTTATGCTGCAAGACTAGTGATGCTACACATATTGCTCATTTATTTTTCAATGAGATTGTTCGGTTGCATGGTTTGTTGAGTAGCATAATATCTAACAAGGACACCAGGTTCATAGGGAATTTTTGAAGGACCTTTTCAGAGAAGCTTGGAACAAAATTGAACTTCAACTTAGCCTATCACACACAATCTAATGGGAAAATTGAACTTGTGGACAAGATTCTTGAAAACATATTGAGGAACCTTGTGGGAGATAATACCAAGAAATTGGATCATGTGCTAGCTAAAGATGAGATTACATACAATGATTCACCAAATAGGAGCACAAGGAGGATTTTGTTTCAAATATTGTGTGGAATTCATCCTAGAGGAGTTTCCGAGTTGATATATTTGGGCAAACTTTAGTGTAAGAGTGTTAATGGGCAAGATTTTGCAGCAGTAGCGAGTAACTTACATGAAGAAATAAAACAGAAGCTACATGACAATAGTTACAAGTACAAAAAAAGATAATATCTAAGAAGAACAGAGGTAAGCATTGAGGTAGGGGACATGGTCTTAGCTCACCTTGTTGATTTGTGTTATCTTTTTTCCATGACTAGCTGATGTAGTTAATCGGGGGGTTAGAGGGGGGATGGCAGCCCCCCGGTCTAGGGGGTTAGAGTGTGGATGGCAGCCCCCCCGTCTAGGGGGTTTGAGGGGGGAAAGTAGCCCCCCTCGACAGGGTCCAAAGCAGCACCCTTGGGAAAAAAATTGGACCCTCTATTAGGTTGGGCGGACCTACCCATGGTTTTGTGCATGGTTTTGTGCATGGTTTTCGCACACGGTTTTGGACGCGATGGTTTTCGGTCCATGGCTTTGGACACGATGGTTTTCGGTCCATGGTATTAGATGCTTCAACATGTATAAATATGTATTGTAACATGGAAAGTAACGTAATGAAAAATCAAACTAGTAGTCCCAATTTTGGGATCTAGGGGAAAATCTTTATGTATATGTGTTTTATGTGTTATGTTCTCGCATTGTTTATTTTTTGTGTTTTAGGATTGATATGTAGGTAATTTATCTACGAGGTTAAATCCTACATTTGGTATCAGAGCTATTTTGGCTTCAAGGGGACGCCTTTGTTGCTAAGGGGTTTCACTCGGGCCTATGGTAGACCCTGTTTAGTGGGAAATCTGTGGGATCGATTTTGTTGGTGAAAGAAGATGGCGAGCAGTGGAAAGATAGAGATCGGTAAATTTAATGGTCAGAGTTTTGAGCTATGGAAACTAAATATGGAGGATCTGTTGGTGGATAAATATTAGTGGAGCGTGGTAGATCCAAGTACTAAGCCAACAGGAGTGTCCGATGAAGAATGGAAGAAGTTGGATCGGAAGGCAAAGAGCACAATACAATTATTTGTATCAAATTCAATATTGTTGAATGTATCAGGGGAAGCTACAGCTAAGGCTTTGTGGGACAAGTTAGGGACTTTGTACCAATCTAAGTCTCTAGTGAATAAATTGTTCCTACGAAAAAAGTTGTATAACCTAATTAAAAAATATTTTATTAATTTATTTTTGACCTTTGGTTGTAAATGACAAATAATAAATTATGATTAAATAAGTATAATATGTACCTATGACATATAATGTACCTATAAATTTAATAACTTCTAGGAATAATAGTAAAGAAATTTCAGTATTGGAATAAGAAATTAATATATAAATATAGATTAATTAATAAATATGAAAAAAAATAAAAAAAAAAAAAAAATAAAAATTTTTTAATTTATTTTTTGGACCCTTGGTTTTAAATGACAAATAATAAATTAAATTATTACTAAATAAATATAGGATATACCTATGATATTATTTAATTTATTATATAATGTACCTAATTTAACTAATTCCCTAGTAAAACAATAATTAAATTTATCAAGAATAATTTTGGTTTGACTCGAGGCATTAGGTCAAAATTGGCCGTTGGAAAATTAGCCGTTGGAAATTTAGCCGTTGGAGTCTCTGCACACACTATTTAACAAGCTGGGCTGGATTGGTTCTTCAACTTGTCGTGACAATGAACCACACTGGTTGGTTCGAAACGCGTCGACAAAATAATATTCATGTGATTTCGCCGAAAATTCTCTAAACAAGGCTAGAATCATTGGTCGTGGAAAAGGAAAGTTGAAGTTGCAAGGTGGAAGGGTTATAACACTTCTAGGTGTTCTGCATATTCCTGCATTGGCCGAAAATCTAATTTTCATAAGCAAGCTGGATGATGCAGGTGTAAAAACAGTGTTCGAGAAGTATACCTACAAGATGGTTCATGGAGCACTGGTATTGATGAGGTGAGTTCGGATTGGAACTCTATACAAGCTACAAGGTAGCAATATTATTGATCGGTGCAATAGTTTTGTGGTTCTTGAAAGTGGAGCAGAAAATCTAGTGGTCTCTGGAGAGAAGACCATGTTGTGGCATCAAAGGCTTCAACATATTGGAGAGAAGGGCCTTCGAATACTTCATGGTAAAGGTATAGTAGAAGGTATGAGTAATAGCTCTCTGGATTTTGATTTCTGTGAAAATTGTGTATATGGGAAGCAGAATCAGGTGAGTTTTCCCTTTGGTGGTAAGATGGCGAAAAATATATTATAACTTGTGCACAGTGATGTGTTTGGACCTGTGAAGGTTCCATCACTAGGTAAGTCTATGTACTATGTATCATTTATAGATGACTTATCAAGGAATACATGAATATATTTCCTTAAGAAATCTGAAGTCTTTGATAGGTTTAAAGAATTTAAGGCTCTGGTAGAAAACCAGACAGAGAAGAAGATAAAGGTGTTGAGGACAGATAAGAGTGGAGAGTTTTGCAATAAGGAATTTCAAGAATTCTATAAAAGGTGTGGTGTAATATGGCAGAAGACTACTCCATACACACCTGAACAAAATGGAGTTGTAGAAGAATGAACAAGATGTTGATGGAAAGGGAAAGAAGCATCCTCAGTGGTGTCAGGTTAGGACAGGAATTCTAGGTAGAGGCGGTGGAGATAGCATGTTACCTGGTCAATAGATCCCCTTCATCAGCGTTGGAGGATAAGACTCCACATGAGGTATGGACTGGTAAGAAACGCTCTCTTTCAAATCTAAGGGTATTTGGATATGATGCATATGTACATGTTCCAAAGGAGAAAAGAACCAAGTTGGATAGTAAATTTGAAGAGTACATCTTTATTGGGTATAAGGATGGTTTAAAGGGTTATAAGCTTTCGAACCCAGTAACAAGGAAGGTTGTGTACAACCGAGATTTGGTGTTTAGAGAGGTGAAAGATGTTATTAAACATGAAGTCCAACCAAAGAAACCTGAGAAGATAGAGTTTGAGCTTAAGGAGGAAGAATCAGGCTCTACAGCAGAGGAGGAATCAGAAGATGAAGAGCCACAAACTTTGGGTGTGAGAAGATTAGTTCAAGAAAGAACGCAAGTAGAAAGGTATAGTCCATCTATTTTCTGTTCAAATTTTGCTTTATCTGTTATTGCTTATGATCCCAGAATTATGAAGGAAGCAGTAGATTCAAAGGATGGAAAACTCTGGAAAGAGGCCATGGTTGATGAAATGGCAACTTTTCACAAAAATGAGGCATGGGACCTGGTGGAGTTATCGGTTGGAAGGAAACCAATTGGCAACAAATGGGTGTTCAAGAAGAAGTCAAATGTAGAAGGAAAGGTGGAGAAATACAAAGCTCAGTTGGTAGCAAAAGGTTATTCCCAGGTGTCGGGAATTTATTTCGGTGATATTTTTTCTCCTGTTGCCAAGGTAACTTCTATTAGATTACATTTATCAATTGTTGTTGCTTTTGACTTTGAGGTAGAACAGATGGATGTGAAGACATCATTTCTTCATGAGGATCTTGAAGAGGAGTTCTACATGAAGCAACCTGAAGGCTTTGCAGTGAAGGGTAAGAAAGAACTATTATGCAATTTAAAGAAGTCTCTATATGGGTTAAAATAGTCACCAAGGATGTGGTATTAGAAATTTGATACATTTATATGGGGATTTGGCTTCACCAGAAGCAAAGTAGATCACTGTGTGTATTTTAAGATAACTGGTGACCGTGTTATTTATATGGTCTTGTATGTGGATGATATGTTGCTAGTTGGAGATGACAAAGAAATTATTGAGAATTTGAAGACCCAATTGTCCTCCAAAATTTGACATGAAAGATCTTGGTGCTGCAAACTATATTTTGGGCATGGAAATTAAAAGAGATGAGGCAAAGAGGAAGCTCTGGTTAATCCAGAGGAAGTATGTCGAGACAATATTGTAGAGGTTTAATATGCATGATAGTAAACTGATGAAGGTTCCTATTCCTATAGGTGTAAAGTTATCTATCGAACAGTGTCCCAAGACACAAGAAGAGGAAGAGGACATGTCTCATGGTCCATATGCAAGTGCAATTGATAGTCTAATGTATGTGACAATCAGTACTAGACTAGAAATTGCACATGTAGTGGGAGTATTGAGTAGGTTTATGTCAAAACTAGGGAAGGAGCAATCGACAATAGTGAATCGTATTTTCAGGTATTTGTGTGGCACTAGCGATTATGGTTTGTGCTACCAAGGAAGACCAAGATTCGACAAAGTTTTGGATATTCGTGTCTTTGTTGATGCAATTGGGTTGGAGATCTGTATCAGAGAAGATCTACAAGTGGGTATGTGTTTAACCTCTTTGGAGGTGCATTCAGTTGGATGAGTAAGAAACAATCTATAGTGGCATTATCAACTATAGAGGCAAAATACATGGCAACCACTCATGCAAACAAAGAAGTATTTTGGTTGCAGATATTGTGTTCAAGTATGGGGTTAATGCAGGGAGCTATAAGGATAGACTGTGACAGCCAAAGTAAAATCTTCTTGGCAAAGAACCCTACTTACCATTCAAAGACAAAGCACATTGATGTTCAATATCACTTTGTGAGGGATATGCTAGAAGACAAAAAGTTATTGCTTTGAACAATAATGCAGATGCATTAACAAAATCTGTTAGGTCTGAGAAGTTCTTTTGGTGTAGAGAAAAATGGGTGTTGCAGGGCTGGATAATGACTAATCTCTCCTGTGGCCCCCTGTGGAAAGAGAACAACAAGTGGGAGAATGTTGGGTTGTGTTATATTCTTTCCACAACTAGCCTACGTAGTTAACTGGGGGTTCAGAGGGGGGGCAAAAACCCCCCCTTTGTTGTGTCGATTACACAATGGGGGAGTCACGGACGGGGTGACATCCCCCTATCTAGGGGGTTTGTGGGGGGTGTGTATCCCACCCTATCTAGGGGGTTTGATGGGGGTGGGCCGAGTAGCCCTCATGTATGGGGTCTGGAGCAGCGCCCCCAATTTTGGGTCAGTCCATGGTTTTGGATGCAATGGTTTTCGGTCCATGATTTTGGATGCAATGGTTTTTGATCCATGGTATTGGATGCTTCGGCATGTATAAATATATATTGTAACATTGAAACGAACATAATGAAAAATCAAGCTGGTAGTCCCAGTTTTGGGATCCAGGGGGAAATGTCTGTGTATATGTGTTTTACATGTTATTCTCTTGCATCACTTATTTTCTGTGTTTTAGAATTCGTATGTAGGTAATTTATGTACGGGGTTAAAACCTACACACCTGAGGAAGGAGATATTCCCAAGAGGAAAATATAAAAAACTCAAATTGAAGAAAATAAGACCTTGTAGAATAATCAAAATTGTTTTTGAAAATTCTTGAGTTGGAGTTACCTATGGGCATAGGTATCTCACCTATATTCAATGTGGTTGATTTGTATCCCTATCAAGCTAGTGATGCAGGTGCCATTACAGCAAATGGGAGTAGTGGAGAAGTCAGTGAATAGAGTTGGATGAATAAGATGCCTATGGTGGAGGTTCTAGAGGCTGAAAGAAATTTGGACACCAGATTTTTAAAGCGCACAAAAGAAAAAGAGTATCTGGAGTTTTTGGTGAAGTGGAAGGACACTCCGATGGAGGATTATACATGGGTGAGTGTCGCAGCTCCATAGAAGGAAGGTTTCCCTCTAGAGGACCTTATGAGCAAAATACCGTGAGTGTTTCTTCCTTACGAGTCTGATACAAGAGTGTTAAACCTATTTCATGATGAAGAAATAGATGGGGCCTGAAAATGTGGTGGACTAGTCACATGTTGAGCTAGAAAATTGATTTTATTACCTTTGTTGGAATTTTAAATACTTAATGTAAATACAAAATTTGAATAAGTCAAAGCATCTAGGAGTGTAAGAGTCATTTCTGTTGTAATGAATAAGCCATGTGGTTGTCTTTTCGACTTCTCGTAGTTATAGAGAGGGAAATGAACCATTTGCAAAGCTTGCTAATACAAAAGAGGCATTGAATGGAGAGTAAGAGAGCCTCCACTATAAGAAGAAAGGTCATTGGTGAGGATCATGCCTATGACGGACCTTTAAGGTCAGTCACCAATGTGACATATGGTGACAGTATTTAAGAAAGCATTTTTGTAAGTGTATATAGTGATGGTCCTTTAAGGTTTGTCACCAAATCCATTTTCAATGACACTTTTGGTGAGGGTTGTTAAAGGCTCGTCACTAATTCTCTCTTTGGTGACACTTTTTGTGAGGATCATTTAATTCCCATCACTAATTATTTCTTTGGTGACACTTCTAGTGTGATATTTTATTAACCATCACCAATGATCTTTTTGGTTACTTTTGGTGATGGTCAATAAATGTTCGTCATCATTGATCATTCCAATGAGTTTTTATGATGATTCATTCTTGTGATGGGCCTTCGAGGTCCATCACCAATGTCGCATATGGTGACAGTCTTTAAAAAATTATTGTTGTAAGTGGATATAATGATGGCCCTTTTGAGGTTTGTCACCAAATCCATTTTCAATGACACTTTTGGTGCGGGTCATTAAAGGCCTGTCACTAATTTTCTCTTTGGTGACACTTTTGGTGAGGATCATTAAAGGCATCACTAATTCTCTTTTTGGTGACACTTCTAGTGATGATATTTTATTGAACCTCACCAATGCTATTTTTTGTTACTTTAGGTGACGGTCAAAAAATGTTCGTGATCATTGATCATTCCAATGAATTTTTGATGAAGCTATGTACTTGTTACTATATTTTTTGTCAAAAGATAATGATTTAATACCATTTTTGTGGACTCTCTTTTATTATGTGTCCAACGTCATAGTGGTTATAATAGTTAGTCAATTTGTTAAGAATTAATTAGTCTATATCATTTCCCTCAAGTCATAAGAATATAGTTTCCCTATGAGTCAGCACATGATTTATCTCTATTAGCTTATTATCTGGTAAATTTCCTTTAAATAAAGTTCCACTAATGTGTGTAGGAACTATATTATTTAATACATAATCAAGCTCTATCAATTCTATTAATGAGAGTGACCTAGCACTCCTCAACACTCATGGCACAGCTTAACATGCTTTGGAACAATACACTAACATTCCTTGGCAACCCGCATGTCTTATAACATCTTTGTACCTAGAACATATTGCCATGAGTAGGACACCCAACCACATGTTGCCATGCCCTAGCATAGCATAACACTCCCCTATCATGTGTTGGCATGCCCTGGAACACCTTGGCATCATATTGCATTGAAAAACGTTAGCACTTGGCACATATTGGCACTTGGCATGTATTGGAACATATTATTAGTGTGCCTAGCATGCGCATTTTGAAAAAGATAAAGTCCTGACTTATTAACCCTCTTATGTATTCATTTCCTAGCATTTTAGCTTGGTTATTCCTTTTTATTCCTTGAAACTCCTTGACGCGTATTGGCATACTATGGCAACATGCACATCCTAGCATGTCTTAGCACATGGAATGCCTTGGTACTATTTGGCACATGCTAGAACACCCCAATCACACCTAGCACACCTTAGCACTCTTTGACATTCTCTCCACTTCATAGCATGCAACACACTCCCTGACACACATTGGCACTTGGCATGTGTTGGCACTTAGCAAGTATTAGCATGTTTGGCATGCGTTGAGATGACTTGGTATGATTTGGTATGGTTTAATATTAAAGTTATTTGAGATCAATTATTGGAAACTAGATGAGAAGAAATGAAGGAATATTTTACACTTAGAATGCATTGACACTTGGCATTTGGCACCTATTGGCACCTAGTGTTGGTTTTCCTAGCATGCCCCTCATGGAAAAGGTAAAATGATGACTTATTAACCCTATTATGTGCTCATTTCCTTGTAGTTTAACTTATTCCTCCCTTTTGTTCCCTTGACAGTCCCTGGCATGCATTGTCACAGCCTTGTACATCTTGGCATGCCTTAGCACTTGGTACATCTTATCTTGCTTGACATGTCTTCGTACTATCTGGCACATGTTAGCATGCCCTAGCATTCCCTAACACACCTTGGTAGTCGCAACCTTACAACTAGAATTACATTTTTCCATGACTTGGTAACATTACATTCACTAGAACACCTTGGAACTCCCTAGTTTTCATGCCCTCTGTTACCCTCCACAATGTCCTAGGCTAATGACCAGATCGACGAAGGTAATCACAGACCAAGATTTTAGTTTGGTGGATAGCCCTACGAAACTAGAGAGGGCTCTCCCTATGAAATCACAACAAAGATATGACTAGAATGTAAAGGATTTTAGACTAGATAGCTAGGCTCAGGTGGGTTTTGGAAAATTTCGGGTTTTTTGCTAGATAAGGGAGAAAAACCAGGTAGCTAGGTCAGAGGATCAAAGGGTTATAACAAAAAATATAAAAAGGAGCAAGGTAGCATTACTTTTGTGATGGATCTTAGGGTTTGTCAGTGTAGTGTAATATTTTGAAGAAGGGAAAGGTCTTAATGAGCATGAAACATGAATTCATTAAGCAAGAAATAAAGTAACACATAATGATTTTTCCATCAAAATAGAGCTTTATCCAAAGAATTTGGTTTATAAACTGTAAGGAAAACCATTGAATAATTGATGAATGGAAAGAGAAGATTAAAATCTTTCATATAAAGCTATAATAGAGAAAATATTACATCACAAACTTACTGCACATAAATTCCTAGATCATAGTTGCAAATTGTGTCATTTGATTTCCAAAAACTGTCCAAGTACAAGCTACAATAGTTCTCTCCTCTGAAATCCAACCTATTCTATCACTGAGAAACTGATATATAAATACTAAAACAACATCTCTCCACTCTCATAGGTCAAATCAATGACTCTAGGAACTATTTCATGAGGTGCTCTAACCAAACCCTAATATCCAGGGAAGTTAAAAACGACTTCTACAATTAACTTTGACTCCAACCTCTCTCATAAATGAGGTCAAATTTATATCAAAACTACTTATAAATACTAAACACCCATTATTTACATTATAAATACCCAAACAACATCTCTCCACTCTCATAGGTCGAATCAATGACTCTAGGAACTATTTCATGAGGTGCTCTAACCAAACCCTAATATCTAGGGAAGTTAAAAATGACTTCTACAATTAACTTTGACTCCAACCTCTCTCCTAAATGAGGTCAAATTTATATCAAAACTACTTATAAATACTAAACACCCATTATTTACATTTACTTTTACCCCTCACATTCATCTACTTGACACTTTTGGCTTTTACCAAGTCAAACTAGGAATTACAAAAAATTAAATAAAAATTTCTTAAAAGCCTAAATTTAATTTATAATTTTTATTGGAAATTTAATGTAATTGTAGAAATTATATTTAAATTATCATGTATTCATTAAAATTTATTTAAAAATTTTAATCCAATTGTATCCATTACCTTCATAGAAATATATATATGATTTTTTTTTGCAAATATAGATTATATATTGAGAATTCATCTTTCTTCATATATGTTGTATCAATCTAACTCTAAAGTACATATAATCAGTCAATCTGCACACACACATATATAAATACTTATGAATTTTTATTTATACTAAGACAAATTACAAGTAAAATATGATAAAAACATTTCATCATTTATTTTCTTATCATTTTCTAATCTGATGAATGTTTGTACCAAATTTAGTGCCCTATTTCTATCATTCCATTCAATTGTTTAGTCATTAAAATTTTCTATATGTATCATTCTTTAAAAACTAGTGATCTCTCTTGCATGGCTATATATGCCTTTTTCTTTTTTTTTTTGAATCTAAGAACTTGCATTATAGCATAAGATTACATCGATTTATAGAATTTTCCAAAATCCTACCATCCTCACTCATACAATATTTATTAGCCACTATGTAATTACCGAAAAAGATAGCCAATTTCCTTGAGAGGAACTAAGTCCTTGATTCCAAGTGTATAGGCTAGATTGTGGTCTAGGGCCTTGCCATGGCCTGAATCTCCCACAAGGTGCCTTTCCTATTGACCCCTCTCTAGAATTCCACTTCTAGCTCTACCTCGTTGATGAGGCATTTCACTCCAAGCTATATGAAAATATTTCCTACAAACCAAAAAACTATTTCAATAACAATAAGAATCAATATACTGGGACAGAATACCCCTAGAACCCAAATATGTACCTCCTATACCTATAGATGGGATGAGGGCTAACATTCACAAGCTAAGAGTTTAATCATGCCCTCTCTCTACATAGGCGCACCTAACCCTCCATCAAACCACCAAAAAATTGAGGTCCTTCCAAGACAAGGAGAACCTAATGTTGCTATACCCACCTATGAATTCGAGTCCACCATCTAACAAAATTGGCCTCATCACCATAAAATATATTGAGGACTAAATAAAAACTTTGTAAAAAACAATAATGTTGATCAAGAAAATGAAAGAGCCAATGTCCATGGTTAATTAAGAATAAGGTAAAGGCTAGCGAAATATGGTAGTTCCTAATCCCCATAAGGAATAACACATAGTTGATGACAACAATATGTAAATAGGAAATTTGGCTTAGTGATGTATAAATAATTGACATACCGCTCTGTGTAGAAGTCACCCTAGCACATTTCATTGTTTGTCTAGTGTGTTGCAAGTGAGCAAGAGCACTATTTTTTGTACCGCTTAGTGTTTAAATCAAAAAGGAAAACTGTTGTAAAAATGTTAAAGGTGTTCTTTTGTTGAACAAACTTGGAATCATTCTAGGGAAACTTGACCATCGTAAAACCTCCTTAAAGTTTTTACAATATGTAATATTTCCCATCTTAATACTTAGTTGATACCTAGTTTGAGCACGTAAAGCCACAAGCACCATGCTTGACCAAACGTCACTACTACTGCCCCATCATCATGTTGCAAGTAATAAAAAACCCTCTCATTAATTAGCATAAATTCAAGGATAAGAAGAAACGCTAAAAAATCAAGAAAGCACAAGGTGATAATCTTGTCCTTATACTAAAACGAAAAAACTCAAAAAAACAAAAGTTGACGAGCTTGCCTTATAACCTTAAAAAGCATAGAAAGGATGTTGAAAACCGTAAATGCTCACAGAGCCATTACATATCTCATACAACCATTAAAGCGTGTGCATCTGTCTTTTCAGGACGATCTTTGTCCATTCTGTGCCGCGGAGTGTGCATCGAAGTCGTTGCTCAAGCGAATTCAAAAATTCGATGGATTTTCAAATTCTGACGTGGCGGCACGCAAATATGAGGTTCTGCTCTTCCAATATATAGTTGTTCTGTTCTCCAATTTATATGGTTGTTCTGTTCTCCAATTAAAGGTAGGTAAATTATTTCTACAAATTCAAAGCAGTTTTATATTTTTTAGTTTCATTATAGTTTTGTTTAACCCTATCTAAATTTTATTATATTGAGATTCCCGAGTTGATTAACTCGCATCTCTATCATAAATAGATTTTTAATTTTAGGTCACCAACAAACATTTTTGGATTTCAATTTATTTTTATCTATCCTAATTATATTTCAACCATCATTCTTGATTTCAGTTCAGCGTTTAAGTATGTTACTATATTTCAACACGCCTTGCTCACCATGAAACCCATTTAGTTCGAGGTACATTTTGTTATTACTTACTGTTATTCAATGTTCTGCTCCACTCTCTCAATCCATCAAAACCCTAGTCCTAACATTTATACAATGTCGTTCATTAATGTTAATTTCTTCAGGATTTCGTTTTGGTGGGATTTAGTTTTGTTAATCTCGGCCTCCTAGAATGAAGTCGCTTTCTAAATCTCGTCTTGTCTTTTTAATATGAAATGTTTTATCGAAGAAATAAAGTCGTCTTTTAAATACGAAATGTTTTATCGGAAAATCTAAAATTCTCTGATGGCCTCTTTCATATATATTAAAATTACATTTAATTGTGATTATATTAAATTTTTATGTGTTATAATTATATATTTATTTATTTCTTCTTCATTATAAAACTGTACTCAATAACATTCCATTGTGTTTATTTTCAAATATATATTTTTGTGTAAATTAATATTAAATTATTATTGTAATTAGTATGGAAATGTATATTTATTTCACTTGTATTTAATTATTTCATAGTTATTATTTTATAAAAAAATATTCATGTTACAATGTATTATTTATAAAAATAGCTAAAATGTATATTTTTAGTTTTAGTTTTTTAAATTGCATTTTAAATAGCATAATTGGATGTAATTCTTTTATTAATGTTGTAAAATGGATTTCAAGTTTATAATGTCTATAAAATTGTATATTATGACCATATATGTTTTTTAAAAGGACTCATTTAACCTAATGCTAAGTAATGTTAAGTGAAGTCAAGTTTATAAATTAGATTTAAGATTTAAGTTTTAAGCTTAGGATTATGTGAGGGAGGGAGGAAAGGAGGGAGGGAGTGATGGTGACATAGAGAGAGATATAGGGAGACTTAGGAAGATGTTAGGAGAGGAAGAGAGTCAAGGGGGGAGAAAGAATGAGAAAATGGATGAGAAATGAAAAGAGATAGGGGGTGAGATAGAGAGACGAACAAAAGGAAAGAGGGAAGGAGTATTCAGAGGTAAAATGGGGGAGAGATAATGGCGAGATATTGGGAGGGGGGATAGAGAGAGAGAGACTGAGAGAGACAAAGGGAGAGAGTAGGAGAGAGAGGGAGAGTGAGTGAGGAGCAGAGGGAAAGAGAGGGAAATGAGAGAGTGGGAAATAAATATGAAAGTGTGAGAGGAAGGAAAGAGAGGTAGTCAGAGTGAGACAAGGAGAGAGAATGAGAGAGAGAGAGAGAAAAAAGAGAGAGATTGAGGTAGAGAGATATAGCAAGAGAGGGAAAGAAAGAGAGAGAAGGAGAGAGAGAGGGAGAGAGAGGAAATAAGAGATAAGGGGGAGGGGGAATGAGAGAGGGAGCCAACAAGAGAGAGTGGGAAAATTAGAGAGGGTGAGAGAGGGAAATATTTTTAAAGAGGGAGAGTGAGGAGGATATAATGTGAGAGAGAGTATGTGAAGAGACATTTTGATAGTGAGAAAGAGAAATATTGGGAGAAAATGAGAGAGGTGGATAGTAATAGTGAGGGAGATAAAGTGAGGGAAAGAGAGAAAGAGAGAGGAGGGAGGGGGGGATGAAAGCAGAGAGGAGTGAGGGGGGATGAAAGAGAAAGTAGAAAGGGAGTGAGCACGAGATAGAGAGAGATAGATAGGGTGGCAGCCAAAGAGAGAGAGGGAGAGGAGGAAAGAGAGAGTATGAGAGAATGTGAGTTTGATATATTGATAGAGAGAGAGATATAAAAGGATACAATGTCAAAGAGAGAGTTAGAGAGAGACATAGTAAGAGTCAAAGAGAATGGCTAAGAAAAAGTGTGAGAGAGAGATAGCAGGAGTGAGAGCTGAGACCAACAGTTACAGGGAGTGAGAGAGATAATGAGAGAGGGACAAAGGGGTGGAACGAGGGGGGGATATTTTGACCCTTCAACATTCTTTCACAATATATTCATACACATTTTTCATTTATTTATCATCTGAACTGATATTCTCACTTCCATTTATTGTAAAATGGATTTTTTGAACTAGCACCTCTCATCTTTGCTCATGAATATCTATGGCCTAACTCCCATGGAGAGAACCATGAACTTAGGCTAAAACCTTGAGTGTTGAATATTTAAACTTTTTGTTGTTTTCCACATAGAATTTTCATAGATAAGGAAGAGGACAAGGGGGTTGTGCTTTGTTTGAGTCGATCATTCAAAATTTTAAACCAAAAGAAAATCAATTATGGGGTTTCAATTTATTCATTTGATGTTAAGTCGAGTATTTTCAAATTTTATTTTCATTGAGAATTACTTCCCATGATTTTATTTTCATATCATGTATGAGTACGATAGGAAATATTTCTATATATTGTTCTGTTGTTCTACATTGTTTAAATAGATCGTTAATGTTTTTAAATTATAAATGGGAAAATTAGGGTTTTATTTAATACAGGACCTTTGCCATCGACTTCCTCATATCCATCTTTGGAACATGGTGGTTCTTCAATCCAACGTTAGATTCTATGAAATCATGATGAACATTTCTTTTGTTCTCATCATGAGTTTCTTTAACTACCCTTTTGCCATTAGTAGGTAATTATTGTAGCAATTTTTCCAAAACTATCTTCAAATCTTCCATGTTGCCTTTAATATTTGCTTATATACCATCCATGCCATCCATCTTAGCTTCCATCCCATCCATCTTAGCTTCCATGTCATTCTTCTTGACTTCCATGCCATTCATATTAGCCTCCATGCCTTTATTTAATCCATTCATCTAAGCTTCTGTTACTTTTTGTGAAAGTGAAAATTGTTGAACTTCGTCTCATAATTTTGACATATCATGTTGCATTTCTTCCTGTTCTTCATGAGTCATGGTAGAGCTTTCAGGTTGCTTACTAGGTGTTTCCATTTTCTTTCTTTGAGGCATCAATTAGTGACAATTATGCTTCAACATGCCCTTTGAATCACTTCAAACTAATTTTTCAAACCAAACTTATGCAAATTAAAAAAAACTACACACCTTCTTTTTGCATTGTAGGAGATCGATATTAAATCTATTGTATCTTTGAAATTCTAGATCCTCAAGGTCTTAAATTACAACCTTAGATAGCCCTCTATGTCCTATTTTCAATTCCACCAACCTAATCGAAGGTGGAATTTCCAAGAAAGAGTTATGCCCAATATCCCTAGATGAAATGATTATTTACTTTTTTAATAGAGTGAACTTGTAGGATGTGCCACCTGTCATTTTTTCGACCTCCATATGTGAAATCGATACACATACAAGTATATTTTCTCTTCTTTTTATAACTTCTTATGAAATTTTAATCATATGCTCAAAGAGAAAGCTATGACGGTCACTTGTTTGGGATGTAATTTGGGGAGATTGCAAAAACCCTAACTTCTGTCATGAGAAGAGATCGGAAATTTGAACCTGAGGTTCATTAAGATTTCTTCTCATATGGGCGTTAATTTCAGCTACGAAAATGTCATAGAAAACTATTTATAGCGAAAATTCCATGAAACCATAGAATCCAAAGCTCTGATACCAAATGTTATCCAACCAGCTCATAAAATAGAAGAAAAGATAGATCAACAACTACAAAATCAGCCTCTTCAGGGGGAACTCCTTTGCATTATAGAAATGAAAAATTATTTCATGATACAAATGATAAAACCTCCTTTCTATATATAAGAGTCTAAGGGGTCACAATATAATCAAAGTTGACATAGCAATGATAATATAAGGGCACAACAATTAGAATAGTGTCTTTATATGGGGCACACTAACAACAATATGGGCACAATAGGGGAACAACAATAATAATAAGAGACACAATGATAATATTAATGGCGGAATCACTAGTATTATGGAGACATAACATAAAACATTTGTAGAATTAATTTTTATTCCTTTATTCAAATGAGTTGTGTATTTTTCTAATAAAATAAAATACATTATAAAATTCAATATCCAAACAATTAAAATTCAAAAAAGGAAAGAAAATCAAATACATTGAACATTTAGATTAGTTTTCCAATTTCATGTTACAGATTGAATTTCTCCAATCTCGTAGGATGGAATGTTGTATTGGCCATAAAATTTTATGAAATACAATGTACAAATAACTATAAATGAAAATATGAAAAAGAAAATCAAATGCATGGAACATTCACATTTGTTTGATGACGTGAATAAAATTTATGGGATGGCTCCTCTTTTATCATAACATTAATAGATGGAACATTTGGGGAGTTAATTTTTATACCTCTATTTAAGTGAGTTGTTTCATGTTCCAAGAAAATAAAATAGATTATAAAATTGAATGTCCAACCAACCAAAAAAGTTCAAATTAAAAATGAATCAAACACATTGAACATTTACATTAGTTCACCAATTTTGTGGTTAAGAAGAATTCATAGTAAGGTTATGACATGATTCATCTTCACTTTTGGGATTATTTGATGGAAACTTTAGGGAGTTAATTTATATATCTCTATTCAAATGTGTTGTTTATTGTGCCAAGGGAATCAAATACACTATAAGTTAAGTAAAATGAAAAGATAATGTAAATACGGGAATGTAATAAAACAACCTATACTATAGGCATAATTTGAAAGATCTGTGTGGTACCTTACTTGTTCGATGTGAAATGTTATCAGGGATGATTGATTCGCTTAGAGGTACAACATTCCTTTGAGGAGGATGGTTAAAGGAATATCCAATGATTTAAGCAACTCATTCCAACTTATCAAACAAATGGCCAAGTAAAATATCATCCAAATCATTACATAGCATTCCATCACTAATTCTACCATGGATGATTTTTAACCTTTCTCCTTTTTTTAAACTTGATTTGTAGATGAAAAAGGGTTAGAGTGGACATTTGTATCCAAATTATCTATATGATGATCTTCCCAAATGCAAGATGTTTCCCCAGTATAATGAAAATTTGGAGAAGATCATGTAATAGGAGTAGAGTATGTATGACTTCGTAGACTTAGTGTCCCACAAACAAGGGGATCTCATGCACCAATTTGGTGTCTATTATATTTAATAGGTAAAATGATATTTATATATAGAAAATAAAAGAGATGAACCAAAATTAATTTTGAATGTTGTCTAATATTAAATTAAAACATAATAGACCATTACCTATTCACATGTTTGAACCATATAATAAAATAACAAATGTTCATTATTTTGGGCAAATTATAAGCACTTCTATAATATTTATGAATGGTTGAAATTGTGATTTCATTTATATGGTTTATTTTTTTGTGATAGTTTAAATTAAATATGTTTAATTTGTCTAAACTTTAATTTTTATATTTAATTTAGTTAAAGATAGAGGAGAAAAAAATGATTCAAAATTTATATTAACCAAATTCTCTTAAAATATTAAAAACCAACATAATTAACTTAACTTATCTAAACTTTAAATTTTATTAAATTTAATATTTAACCAAATTAAGCTATTAAGAATAGATATTTACTCATTAATCTCACATTCTGAAGAGAATAGAAAATCATGTAAAAATTTAATGAAACACAAAGAGATTATAGCAACTCCTATTGAAAATGCACGCCTCACAATTTAGAAAATGGGAAAGATTTTAATTACTTCAATACAACCACTAAATGAAAATGCTTCCACTATCTTTATGGGTTATCCTTGGAATATAGGTAGCTGCTATTAGCCTACAAGTATAGTCACACAATACAATCTATGTGATAATAAAATAAGACTCTCTCAGAATTCAATATATATCTTTTGCATTGTATTTAATACAAAAAATTAAAATATCTATTAAGATATAAATTATGTAATGCAATCTATGTTATAATAAAGTAATACTCTCTCACAATTCAATATATATATTCTACATTGTATTTAATATAAAAACTGAAAATCTTTATTAAGATATAAATGATTTAATGCAGTTGCATAGAATAGGTGAATAACGATTTCTATTCATCAGGTAAAATTGTAACATTTATTCAAACATTGCAAAACTCTAGTAAAATATAAAATGATACAATATTTATCATTAATGGTAACACATTGGGCACAATTACAAATACCAACCATTGAGATTCTACACAATTCCAAAGAACCATCAGAATCCCTCACTATGTAAAATATCCCTAAGTTGCAATGAACAGCCTTTAATATGGAAAAAAAACCCTACACAAAATCTTATGGATTCATAACACTCTTAAAACTATGATACATGTTACAGAATCATAATATATAAATCCAAAACCTATAAGGATTCATTAAAACATAGAAAGTGAACATTAAAACTATCAGAAAAAATAAAAAATAAAAAAAAAATAAATTAACACTCCTCCTTAAACCATAATAAACCAAGCAAAAACAACTAAGCAAAACTAGTACAACCTAGAAAAACCCTTTATCATAATAAAAATTAGAAACAATAAACGAAAATCACAAAAGGAAAACACTCTCATTTCACAATTGAATGAAAAAAAAAAATTGATGCACAAAGGATAAATAGGAGCTTAGACTTAATAAGAGTTAGCTAAAAAAAATTATGTCCAATATTTTAATTGATAGCTTTCAAGATGGAGCTCCGATCTGTTGTTTTGCTAGATTTCGGTTAGGGTTTTGGTCTTCACTTCTCTGTCACTGTAGCTACACTTTCGTGTCCCTATCTGCTTGGCGTGTGCATTGTGATGGTCTGCCTCTTACTCCTATGTCCTTGTAGTTAGCATACCAGAGAACCCATTATCCTTCCATCTCTATTTCTTGACTGCAACACTTGTCGAAGATGGAGGGTTATGTTGTCAACTATTCAGAGGAGCCATCTCCCTACAAACCCATCCGGGCTTATCCTTTCTCCATGCTAGAGGTGTTGGTTTCTGGATTCCAAATTTTTTCACTATTGTTATGGTCAGAACCGCCTCCTATTTGATCAGACCTTGGGCCCTTCATGTTAGTCTGTCATTTTGTGCTCTCACTATATCCTAGTCCGGTCTTGATAGCCACTCCATTTCTCCACCCACCCTACATATGCTAGCCTCTTGCATTCCTCCTTCCCCTTATTTCAACTATCCACTTCCAGACTCTTCCCATTTTTCATCCATATCCGCCCACCCCTAGTTCATGGGTTTCGACTGTAGGGATGACCCCCTCTCCCACATCCCAGCTTCGTCATCCTTTTAGGCCACTATCCTAGAACTCAGAAGCCATCCTTTCCATTTGGCTATTTTGATGTCCTGACGGTAAACCATAGGTATGGTAACCTTAGGTTACAGGCAGCTTCCTCAGGTACCCAGGACCCTCTACAAGATCATATGACGACACCTTGTTTGGGAAAAGTTAAAAATCTAAGTGTGTTAAAGCCTCCCAGAAGGATCTGGCCCTTTGTTTCAGTGAAGGCATGCAAATAGGTGATGTTGTGGACATAGCAAAGGAAGTTTTGGTGGGAAGTATCAGAGGGAGGTGGTATTCGACCACTCAACTTCATCTTTGGGTGAATTATATTTGGAGGAACATACTTAGGGCGCTCCCTTCTGTCATGACTCTAGCTTGCAGATGGTTCGCTCTTAACTTTCAAAGCGAATATTACACTTCATGGGTTCTCTGATGATACTGGCACATAAAATTTGCCCCTATTTTTCTTAAGAGATGGAGTCCATTATTTGACCCCCAGTAGGAACAATTGGGCACTAGTCCACTTTGGGTTCATCTCTCGGGACTTCCCCTACACATCTGGTCTGAGGACATTTTTACTTGAATTGGGAATGCATTGGGTACATTCCTTTATTATCATAAATTCTACATTAGCTCTGGAAACAAATCGATGGCGTGCATCTTGGTGCACTCGGACACCACAGAAGGACTAGAGGAGTAGATTACTCTTCAATGGAAAATATTCACTAGAATCTAGATTCTAGATTATGAAGGGGTGTCATTAAGATGTAGAAGGGCTGACAAGGTAGGTCATCTCTACAAGGAATGCCCTTTGGTCACTGCTACCTCCTCTCCCACCCAAGAATCAGATGGTGCCACCTATATTGCTTAAGCATCTGCATAGGAGAAACCTACTCGTTCCTCTCATTCGAAGCCACCAGATCATTGTTTTGCTCACATGACTACTTTGGCTTCCCCAAGCCTCATTCACCTACTATGACAAGATCATGGGTCGCTACTGCACCCGCTCTCTCTGCCAGTATTTCTCATCCTCATTTCTCTTCAATTTCATTACCTTTATCTAGTTCTACACAACAATTTCATGGCACTTGCATCCATTGCAAGCATTTCCTACATTTCACTCTCATCCCCTCTGAATCCTCCCCCCCCAAATCCTATTCCACTGCCTCGCCTTCTATACCTCAGTTTTTTATTAATCCTCCCTCTCCTGGTGCATCGGTATCCTCTGTCATTATCATCCCTACAATCTTCCCTCTCGGTTGAAATGCCCTCCTGAGCCTTCTGTGATTGGTCTGATCTTGCCTCCTAAACTCACCAAGCCTAGAAGGCATCGACACTCTTGTATTTCTAACGCCATTAGCCAAGCAGGGGTGGATGTGGCCTAGGGCAAGAAATATAAACTTGATAAGATTTTTATAGCACTCGACACCCTCCACCTATCTCATCCATGAAGTGGGTCTCTTTTTACTATACATGGTTGGCTAGCCCTGCTAAAAGATTAGCCCTCACAAAACTATTGGATTCTCAAAAGATCGATATTATCTATCTACTAGAAACCCTTGGGTTGGTTGAGTATGTAATCTCTATTTTAAATTCCCTAAAGTCGGGATGGACTTTCCATGCACTGGATGTCAGTGGACGGTCTGGGGGAATTGTACTTGGCATTAACCCCCACAAGATTAAGATACATACATCTTCGGGAGGGGCTGGATTTTTGGGTATGGATATATACTCGAAGTTGTATCAGGAATTCATAATCATCAATGTTTCTACTCCCTATCATAATAGGGTTGAATTCTGGAATCATTTACTCAACTTATCTCTCACTAACACAGACAACCTCAATCTGGGAGGGGACCTAAATTTCTCAATTGGACACACGAACTCTTGGGGACACAATGCCTAATTGGACCCCCTCTCGGATATTTGGAACATCTTCTAGAGTAGTACCATCTTGTTGATATCCCTATAAATAAGCTACAACCAGCTTGGCGTAACAAAATAATAGGAGAAGCATCACTATCCAGAAGACTGGATTGCTTCTTAATCAAGGAGAGTTTGGTAAGAGCCTTGAGAAACATTCGTCGATGGGTGGGCTGTGGTGGCATATCCGACCAATCCCCTATATATTTGGATTTTTCAGGTTCCTTTCTAAAACCAAGGGCCCCATTTAAATTCGATTCCATCTAGCTGATGGATTCTAATAACATCATATTTGTTAATGATTATTGGCATGCACATACACCTACGTAGGGAGATCCTATATCATAAGTCTTTTACCACAATCTAAATGAACTAATGAGTCTATCTATTCAATGGGCTAAAAGAGAATGAGATCGAGACAATCAAACTCTTAGGTTCATTGAAGACAAGCTAGCAGATCTGTTGGACGAGAATGGGAGGGGTTTCTCCACTATAGAAGCTAAAAATATTCTCATTGGCTTGGAAGCTCCATGATCCAAAATTGTCAAAGAACGTGAGGAGAACTAGCACCTCAAGAGTAGAGATATCTCGTTATAAGATGGGGATGACAACAAACAATTATTTCATAACTATGCAAAAGCAAGATGAGAAAGTAATACTATCCGGAAGATGCTTAATGAGGATGGACATCCTACTCATACTTTTCATCAATTGGCTCATATTGACATCACCTACTTTTGACAGCTATTCAGGGGTCCTCAAGGGGCCACTCTTGCAGAAATCGTTAGATTTTCCATACTTTTCCCTCATTTTGTTGACCGAGATTTGACGATTGATCTCATTAATCTAGCATCAATTGGGGAACTAGAAATCACTCTTAAATGGTTTAAAAAGGATAAAGTCCATGGCCTAGATGGATGGTTCGTTGAAATCTATCTAGCTTTCTTTGAAACCATGGGAAAGGACCTACTTAAGGTTGTGGAGGAATGTAGGTTAGTTGGTCATATGTATGAGGTTGTCAACTCTACCTTCATTTCCCTCATCCCCAAAGTCGACTCCCCTCTTCCTTTCAATGATTTCAAGCCTATATCTCTCTGCAACTGCCTCTATAAAATTATTCCCAAAATCATTGCTAATCAATTAAATCCAATCCTATCTTCCCACATCTCATCCGAGCAATTTTTCTTTTTTGCATAATATACAAATACATGAGGCCATTGACATACCACAGGAGGTTCTCCACTCCATTAAGACAAGGCATTTAAAAGGATCCATCCTCAATATTGATATTTCTAGGGCATTTGATTAAGTCAGCTGGTTATGCTTAAGAATTCTCCTCACACACTTAGTCTTCCCTCTCTCTTTCATTCAATGGATAATGTGTTTTATCACCATTGTGTCCTTCAACATTCTCATTAATGGCTTGGCCTCCAATTACTTTCACTTAAAGCAAGGCCTCGGACAAGGATGTCTTCTTTCCCCTCTCGCTTTCCTCCTTGTGATGGAAGGACTAAGTAGGTTAATATTGTAGGAAAGATGAGACAGATGACCTTAGGGTATCAAACTACAAACAATTTGCATCATCTCCCACCTACTTTTTATGGACGATGTCCTTATCTTTCCCAGTGGGGGAATACAGGACTTCTCTATTTTTTATGATATCATGCGGTTTTTTTCCACTGCAACTAGTATGGAATCCAATCAACTGAAATATACAATCTCTTTCTCATATTTTTCCCAACAAGAAATTGAGATCGCTCTTCATAAGTTCCCCTTTCAAAGACTTTTTCTGGAGCATGGACTCAAATATCTTGGTTTCCGTATCAATCCACATAGTTACAAAATATCGGATTAGACTTGGCTCATGGCCAAGGTGGCAAAAAGATTTCATAATTGGAATCATAGGTTCGTATCCAAGTATCGGCGTTTACTCATTAAATCCGTCCCTGAGGCAATTCTGGTTTACTGGATCTCCTTAGCATGGTTACCATAAGAGTCCTATCCCGATACAAAATATTTGTTGTAGATTTTTATGGAATGGTTACAAGGAGTGGAAGCCATTTCCTTGGGTGCGCTGGAGTCAAATCGCGCATCCTAAGAAATGGGGTGGCTATGGTATAAAGGATATTACTTCTTTTGCACATGAACTTGCTGCCAAGATGGGATGGCATGTTCTCATTACCCGCAACCTTTGGACTTATCTTGTCCATCACAAATACATTTTGCTTTTTCATTATTTCGATTGTATTTGACTCTTGACCTAGCATAGAATAGGTATATCAATGATCTGGTAGGGTGTCATACACACTCTTCCTACTATCAGAAACTATCGTGCATGGTGTATTAAATCTAGAACATCAATACGCTTAGGCATGTACTTATGGTCAAGATGTTCTAATATGTATAGACTACCCCCAAATCTTATTACCTTTCTAAATGATCGAGGCATAAACTCGATTTCTAATATTGTAGATCTGGAGAATACCACCATTTTTGCAAATGCTTGGAAATCATCTGACTTGGGAATCACTGTACAATGGCATCAGAACTGGGTGGGCTATACCTCTGCACTAACTAAATCACATGTACATATGAGGGAGGAAAATGATGAACTCATTTGGGCACCTAAAAAACACTAAAGTTATTCCTCGAAAGGCGGATATCCTACCATATATGCTGCTCACGAGCGACTTGTTCTAGCTAAGTGGTGGTGTACTATTTAGAAGCTCAAATCTCCCATATGCACTGGGATTTTTTATGTGGAATGTCCTTATGAACAAAAATCCTACTGGGGAAAATTTGATGAAAAGGTCATTTGATGGTCCCTCCTAGTGCATCCCCTGTCAACAGGTCATTGAATCAAATAAAAATCTCTTTCTGACCTACCCTTTCGCTATCAATTTATGGGAACAATTTCTCTCCTTTATGGCTATTAGACAATGATGACATGGAGATAACATTCAGACTTCTTGGAATCATTGGTGGACTCATACCTCGAACCAGAAAGCTCACAATCTCCCCTTACTTATTTATTGCAAAATCTAGTTGAACAGGAATGGCATCATATTTTGAGACAAAGCTACCCATTGGCCTATCTCTATCACCCATATTATTAACTCATTTCAAGAAATTGTTGATGACAAGAACACTCCTCCTGTCTCACCTATGACACCTAAAGTTATTTACCGAAATCATCATTTGGCATACTTTGATGGCTCTGCACAAGAACAAGGATGTGGGCATGGGTATCTTTCTGAATCTATCTAACAGACATTCTTACCCCATCCAGATGAGTTTTAGGGTTGGGACAAATAACTATGTCGAACTCATCACTATTAGACATTTGCTCCATTTTGCATTCAAACATGATTGTAAGCACCGTCATATTTTTGGAACTCAAAAAAAATTATAAAATTGTTCAATAACACATATACATGTCATGTGCACACACTGAGGAACATATTGGATGAATCTATGCATTTAAAATAAAAATTAGATTATATTTTTTGTCATTACATTTACAGGGAATGCAATCAAATTATAGACCAACTATCCAAGGAGGTTGTGGTCCAGCCCAGTGGTCAGTGGCTAATTTAGGAACAACGGGATGCTGAAAAATACTAGTATTAGCATCAACCATATATAGACGACCCATTTTAGGGGGCAAATAGACCTTAATAAAATCTCATTTTTTGCAAATATTATCAGATCATTATATTATGCTCTATATATCATTGCATATATCTATTTCAAAACAAGTATGATATACCCAAGGGTTAATTTTGTACAAACATTAGAGTTTGGCATCTACAACATGTAATTTTCTCAAATCATAGAAAATTGTGGGAAAAAAAAGAGTTAGCTGAATATGGAAACAATGACTTCCCTTAGTGTTTTCTATAAAATTTCAATTTTTCTAAGAAAACACGGTGCAAAATGTAACTCACAAAACATAATATGACCAAAGAATGCAGCCATGTTTCATTTTTTTTCAATATTTTTTTTGGTTGAGAATGAAGCCACATTTGTGACCATTTTACTTGGAAGTTCCAAACCAACACATTTCAAAAAATGTAATGTAAGTCACTACTATATTTTTAAAAAATAATGCAGCCACGTTTGGCACCATTTAAATGGAAAGTGAAATGTTTTATAGTGTAAAACAGGGAGCCAACTTTTAATATTTTTTTTAATTTTAAGATTCATTTTTTTGTAATCTTGATACATGTTTTCATTTTTATCTAATTTTTATACATGGCGATAAGTAATAGGCACAATAAATTTTTAATCATCATTTGGTAAAAAAATATTTTAAACAAGGTTTAAAAACATGATTTAAATATGCAAAATTCTAAAGAGTTATAATACCATTAGTCGATATAGTGGAAAAGACTAGAATATACTAGCATCTTTCAATTTAAACTATTATATCAAAATAGTTAATTAAAAAATTGATTAAATTGTCGAATTAGATGAACATAAAAATTGAAAATGGAAAACTTGAATACAAAAAATTAAAATTGTTAATATAATAATAACATAGATTACATAATAATAATGATTAATATACTAGTTAAGTTGTAGTTTTGTGTTAAGTTGTAGTCTTAAAATGATATTTTTATGTTAAGTTGTAATTTTTTATATATATTTGAAACATATATTTTACTTATTTTCCTGATATTTGATAAATAGAGACTAAAGTTAATTTATAAAAAATAAAAAGTAAATGAACTAAAAAAAAAGTTAAGACAAAATATTGAGATGTCTAATCAATAAAGAAAAAATTATATTGATTAAAATCTACATCAAAAATAAATGATTATATCTACATAAATATATATATATATATATATATATATATATATATATATATAGTATATATATATATATATATATATATTTATTTATTTATAATTATAATTTAATTTAAAAAAGAAAAAAAAAACTAAAAAACAAAATAACAAAAAAACAAAAACAAAAAGAGTCCAAAAAAAGCAGATGAACCAGAAAACAAAATACAAAGCACTAGAAAGTCAAGAAAGTAAAAATGTTGAGCCTTATTAGAAAAAGCAAAGACACAAAATCAAGAAGCGCAAAAGCTTGTCCTTATAACAAAGCTAAAGAGCCAATAAAATAGCTTATGCAGAGCTCATGTAGACACTACAACTATAATTGCTTGTATGGGTTGAACACATTCTTAAAGGCCTTAACACATATGCATCTGTGTGTTTAGATGTTCATGAAGCTATTGTAATGGCCTTGACATGACTCACTCTTCGTCAATTTTTCCCTGAGAGTTGACCTTAATTCTTGATCTGTTTCGATGATCTAGGCCTCCTATGTCAATGATCTAGGCCTCCTAATAATTCATTTTTGCTATTTACAGAGAGAGGCGAAGATATTTACAGAGAGAGAGTGAGAAGGAAATAATGTGAAAGATATTGTGTGAGGGAGATATTCTAAGAGTGAGAAAGAGCAAGATAGGTAGAGAATGAGAGAGGGAGATAGTAAGAGCGAGGGTGAGAAAGTGAGATAGGAAAGTGGGAGAGAAAGAGAGAGAGAGAGGGAGGGAGATCAAGTAATAGAAAACAAGCGAGAGAGAGGGAGTGGGAGAGAGGGAGACACAAAGAGAGAGAGGGAAAGAGAGAGAGGGAGAGGGGCAAAGGGAGGAGGAAGAAGAATGGGAGTGAGAGAGAGAGAAGGAAAGGTAAAGAGGGGAAGAGAGAGAGGGAGAGGGGGAGAGGGAGGAGGAAGGAGAGAGAGAAAGAGAAAGAGAGAGAGGGGGGAAGAGAGAGAAGGAGAGTGCAGAAGAGAGAGGGTAAGACAAGGAATAAGAAAGTGAGAGATTGACACAGAGAGAGA
This sequence comes from Pinus taeda, assembly GCA_000404065.3. Lineage (NCBI taxonomy): Eukaryota > Viridiplantae > Streptophyta > Pinopsida > Pinales > Pinaceae > Pinus > Pinus taeda. Next base: position 17,380 of record APFE031715546.1, on the reverse strand, counting down.
GAGAGAGAGAGAGAGAGAGAACCATAGTAAGAATCATAGAGAGAGATTTAGAGACATTGTGAGAGAGGGATAGGAGGAGTGAGAGAGAGAAAGAGTTATATAGAGTAAGAGAGAGATAGGGCAACAAAGGGATGGAATGGTGGAGGGCCTATTTGCGACATTCAACCTTATTTCACTATCTATTCATACGCATTTTTTGTTTATTTATTATCTAAAGGAATATTCTCATTCTCATTTATTGCAAATTGGATTTTTGAGCTAGCATATCTCATCTTTCGTCATGAATTTCTATGGCCTAACTCCCATGGAGAGAACCATGAATTTATGCTCAAACCATTCCAATGTAAGGTTAAAATTTGGGTTTTTTTAAGCTTTAAATTTTCTTTTGTTTTCCACATCTAATTTTTACGAATAAGGAAGAGAACAAGGGGGCTCTACTTTGTTTCAAATCATTTTTGAAAAAAGTTAGATGAGAAGAAAAGAAATGTGGGGTTTCATTTGATTCATTTGTCTCTAAGTCTAGTGTTTGTGGAATTTATTTTTATTGTGAATTACTTCCTATGATTTTATTTTCATAGATTGTATGAGTACAACAGGAAACTCTTCTATATATTATGGTCAGATTTTACTTTGTTTAAATTGATTGTTAATAATTTAAAATTAGAAAGGGAAAAAATAGGGGTCTATTTAATTTTTTTTTTTTAGAAGTAATGTTGTTTTTCAATTCTTCTTTGTGTAGGAAACATTGTCCTATTGGGAGGTATATAGTTTTTTTTATATTAAAAAAATTACTTTGTCTCAATGTCATTTGATCTATTTTATGTAAATTTATTATGTTGAAAATGTATGAGTGTTCGAAAAGGGAATGGTCTAACTTGGTTAATGATTTTGTAGGTCATATATATGCTTATACACCATGAAATGACTATTGTGTGAATATTTTCTTAGAAACTTATTTATTTTAAATCAAGGTTTCATTTGGTTTATTTTTAGTAAAATTATCTCATTGAACATGTGTGAGTTTGTGGAGGAATATTTGAATGAATCATTTTCTGGTTATTTATTTTTTCCATAATGAGATTGGGAAACATATTTAGGACATTTTTGTAAAGAACCCTTGAAGATTTGACGTTGAGTGATATTTATTTAAATATTTTAAAATTAATATATTACAAATATTTGTTAATGATATCGATTCCCTTTCCATGAAAAGTTTGTTGTTGAAATTTAACATTGGTTTTGCAATTTGGTTTTTTGAACAACTTTGTTGTATTTTCTTTCCACCAAAACTTTATAGATAACACAAGGTAATTTATTATGGAGGTGAACCAACCTAGATCTATATTTACTCTAGATCTATCAAGTACTAAGAGGGATCAAATATTTCAAGATGATATCACTTTTGTGAGTGAAAAACTTAAAGAAAGGTTTGCAACTTGAAAGATATTATCACTCTATCCAATTAATAGGTTTCAATTAAGATGGATCTAGGATAGTTTTTATAGCACAACACATGTATTATAAGGAAAGTATGGTTTCTTATAAAGAATGAATTGATGTCTCCTAACATTTAAAATTAATTTATATAACATGATAATGTTAAGGTTGTTGAATACAATTATAAATCACATAAACTCATTTAAATAATAGTAATAATCCTAATACATAGAAAGTAATGTTCCTTGTATTTCTTTTCCCTGCCACATTAAATGGTGATCAAAATGCAAAAACTATTACAAAATTTTAGATAATACTGTTTAGTCTTCAACAACCTTGATAAAATTTTTAAATTTATATTTCATTATTTTACGATTATAATTCCTTTAATATTCATGACTTTTGGATTGGGTTAAATGATAAAAAATATTGTTCAAATAAAATATTTTCAGAGAAGAGGCATAAAATAAAATGTTTTGTTTGGTATTATATCTTTTTGTACTAATAAAAATATATCTAAACACAAAATTCATCCTTTAAAAAGAGGGTTGCAATTTACTTTTTAAGTCGATATTTTGACTACACTAGATTTATGGCTAGTTTATAAAAGAAAAGTAACAATTAAATTTTATTACCTCGACAAATCCTTACATCACACAATCTTGACCAAGATGCATGTTTCCTCTCTAATCATCCCTCTATAGTTTTATCTAATATAGATAGTATATGATTGGTATACTATGTCCCCGTAAACATTTGTTGCTAGCTCGTGGATATCTTGTGACAATAAATAATAGGTCGCCACTAAGTTCAAAGATCTACAATTTCAAAGAATTTCAACACCGCTCATAAAATTGTGTTTTCATTATTCTTGCTAAATCAAGCACAATAGTAGACATGAAAGCACTAGTTAACAAGTTACTAGCTCACCAGGTAATTTTTAATCACTTCTCTATATCTCAATGAGGATTTTCTACATTTTCAATTATGGTATATCTTTTTTTTGTCCATAGCTATATGAATATGAAACTGTACATATTAGTGTTACAAGTCATGGAGTGAAATCATCTCATATGTAGCTAAGGCATAGACCAAATATGTTTCAGACAGAGACATAAACAGTCACAATACCTACACATATCCCTTATACAAGGATTTAGAGCACCAGTCATGCGAACAATACAATTTAATATGTAATTCCATTTATTGATATTATCTTTTGGGATGTTTTTATAAAAAATAATTGAAATGTTGTTAATCTCCTCTATTCTTATTGTTGCATTTATCCATACTTTAGTGATTAATAACTTCTAATAAATGAAACTATAAATTGTTTGGTTCTTATATATGATAGATGTTTGTTAGTTGATATATTGGTTTCTTAAAAGGGAAAGGGAAAAGTGTTTTTTTTTAGTGTTATATTTTTCTAAGCTTCCAAAATAACAAGTTTAGTCTCAAGAATTATTTAAATAAAAACACCTTAAAAACATAAACATAATTTATAATTTTTATCATAAATTTAATGTAATTGTAAATATTTTGTTTAAATTATCTTGTATTCATTAAAATTTATTTAAAAATTTTAATCCAATTGTATCCATTACCTTTATAAAAATATACATATGACTTTTTTGTGCAAATATAAATTATATATTGAGAATGCATCTTTCTTGAAATATGTTATACCAATCTTACACTCAATTACATATAACAAATCAATCCCCACACACACAGATATATATATACTAATAGAATAATTTACTTATGAAATTTTCTTTATACTAACACAAATTCCAAGTAAAAAATGATAGAAAACCATTCATCATTTACTTTATTATAATTCTCTAATCTCGTGAATGTTTGTAACAAATTTATCCCCCTATTTATACCATTCCATTCAGATGTTTAGTCATTAAAATTTTCCATATCTATCATTCTTTATAAAACAATGATCTCTCTTGCATGGTTATAGATATTTTTTAATTTTTTTTTTTGTGAATCTAAGGACATCCATTATATCATAATATTACATCGATTTATACAATTTTCCAAAATCCTAACATCCTCACACATACCATATTTATTTGCCACTAGGTAATTACCAAGAAATATAGCCAATTTCCTTGGGAGAAACTAAGTCATTGATTCCATGTGTGTGGGCTATAGTGGGGTCTAAGGCCTCACCATGGCCTAAATCTCCTACAATGTGCCTTTTCCATTCACCCCTCTCTAGAATTGCACTTCTAGTACTACTTCATTGATGAGGCATTTCACTCCAAGATATATCACAATATTTCCTGGAAACCAAAAAACTATTTCCATAACAATAAGCATCAATACACCTAGATAGAATACCGCAGGAACCTAATTATGTACCTCCTATACCTATACATGGGATGAGGGCTAAAATTCAAAAGTTGAGATGTTAATCATGCTTTCTCTCTCTATGGAGGCACACCCAACCCTCCATCAAAGCACAAAAAAATTGACATCCTTCCAACACAAGGAGAATGCAATGTTACTAGACCAACCTATGCATTCTAGTCCACCAACTAACAAAATTGGCCCCATCACCATAAAGTATACCCAATACTAAACCAAAACCTTATAAATAACCATAATGTCGATTAGGAAAATGAAAGAGCCAATGTCTATGGTTAATTAAGAATAAGGACAAGACTCGTGAATTATGGTAGTTCCTAGTCCCCATAAAGACTAACATAGAGTTGATGACAACAATAAATAAATATTGAACTTACCTTAGTGATGTATAAATAATTGACATACCCCTTTATGTAGTAGTCACCCTAGCACATCTCATTGTTTCTTTAATGTGTAGCAAGTGACCAAGAGCACTATTTTTTTTACCACTTAGTGTTGTAAATCCACAAGGAAAATTCTTCTAAAAGTGCTAAAGGTGTGATTTTATTGGAAAAACTTGGAGTCATCCTAGACTTACCTTGTACCATGGAAACTTGAGCATTGTAAAACCTCCTTGAAGCCATTATAGTATGTAATATTTCCCATATTAATACTTAGTTGATACCTAGTTTGAGCTCGTAAACCCACAAGTGCCATGCTTGATCCAATGTCGCTGCTACCGCCTCCATCATCATGTTGCAAGTAATAAAAATTCCTCTCATTAATTAGCATAAATTCACATGTGCTTGCATGGCTGCGGGCTACAATGCCACCTAGCCTTAATTATAATTAAGGTTGAATGGGTGGCATGCACCTTCCTGAACCTCACTAATTCAAATGTTAATGATATTTTAAGTTAGTACATTAAATACTTACCTGTAGCAATTAAGATTTCTTCTCAATGTTGTCAACATAATATTCTGTATTATATTTCTTGAAAAGATTATGATGGATAACTATGCACAAAATGAGTTGACTTTGGCTTCTAGCAATGACAATTCTTAGCTAATATAGCATTCAACCTTTCTACCTAGCATAGATAATGGTGCATTCATATGATACATAATTGTTAATAAAAATTTGAAAATCATATTCTTGGTTGCGACTTAGTGAATATTTGGAGATAAATACAATGATATTAAATTATAAATTAAATTAGATAAATATCTAATGAGAAGTGAAGATTTAACTCAAGTGAACTCTTACATGTTAGCCTGGATGGTTTCTCATGGCAATCAAAATGGTGCAGACAAAATTGCTAATGGAAATTTGAAAATAATATTTTGTGTAACTGCTTAATGAAAATTTGGAAACAATAAGTAACTCAGGGTATGTCTATGAGTGGTAGGAAAATAATTATAAAAAACATTTCCTACTATCAGGTTGGGTTGGGAAGACATTACTCACTCCAGCAAATAGTAGAGTGTCATCTTCGCCTGCCTCACTCGAATTAAAAATTAACGCATACATTTGAAATTACATCAACGATTCAAGTAGTAGTCTTATGGACTTGGGAAGATGCATTAGCCTATATTATTTTGGTTTATCACACAATCTTGTCCATGGTTGACTCCTACACTTGGATATTATCTTTCAGCCTTCAAGACATAAGCATCTAGATCTCTCCGCAAATAACTTCAACAGTTCAGTGCCTGCCTTCAACCAACTACCAATGTTGCAAGTCTTAAATATTTTCTCCAATTTTTCCAATGCTACAATTCTATCCTTTTAGGAAATCTTTAGCATCTTTTACAATTTAACTTGACCTCCAATTTTCATGCTAGATCCATGCCTTTAAGGCTAGGAAATATGAAAAAATATAACATCTATGGTTAGCAGGTTGCAACCTCATCAGAGAAATTTATTGGATGTTTTTGTATCAGTTAATGATTCTATCTCCTACAATAAATTCTATCATTTAATAGATTCTAACAAAATATGTAGCACAATATGTTTACTCCAAATTTAGAGAGGGACGTTATAGAGGAAACCCTTACCATTTTTTTGATAGTTAAGATATCAATATATGTCTCCATTACCTCCTCATATGATAAGAATATAACTACTTCTATTATCATTTTATTAGTTTATTCTCTTTTGAATGAGGTAATTTCTCTTTTGGGCTATTGTTATCGGTTGATATCTTCCATACTCTAATTCTCTTTTTAAGTAAGATAAAAATACTTTACGCAAGTGAAAATTTATGACATATGTTGAAAAATTGAATGATAAACAAATAATGTAAGAAAAATCTTCAACACAGCTACTTTAGTGAATCTGGCTAGTCTTTCTAGATATACTAAAACTACAATTGGAATTTAGCCATAGCATAATTTAGATTTCTACATGGAAATAGGACAAAACTAATGATAATCATAATGGGTACCTTGTGCAAGACATCTGGTATTTCTAGATACACTAAAACTACAACTAGAACTTATCCATAGGATAATTCAGATTTCTACACGGAAATAGGACAAAACTAATGATAATGATAATGGGCACCTTATGGAAGACACCTATTTTGGTATTTTCGTAGAATCCAATCGACATTGAAATACATGTAATTAAATTTAGAAAAACATATCTATACTTTGTTAATTTTAGTGCATCGAGGGATAAAGTGGAAAAGATCATATTGTTTTATAAAATCTGAGATACATACAATTAAGGTTTTGAAAGAATAAGCATAATAGGTGAAATGGGCTTGACACACCAACATTAAGGCCTCAAGTGATCTACAAAATATAGGTCATTATCATATCATCTAATTCGATAATTATGAGTACTCATCAATATCATTACGATAGATTGACTCCCATAAAATGCTCTTGCAATTAATATCAAATACAAAATACTGAAATTTTTTATATTCCCTTCTCATGGAATTTAATTTGAAGGAGCTACACATGATTAACCTTTACCTTCACTATATTAAGCCACTTTAAGTATATGTAAGTTATAGTTAATGTGTTAAGTATTAAATTTTATGCGTGGTGTGACTTTTTAGGAGATACAATGTCTTTATCGTACTAGGGGGCATAGTTTCTGTTATTCATTGTGTTAAAGATCATAGTGTACTATGGTTTACCTAATTTCAGAGTTAGTATGTTAAGGACTATAAATTAATCAATGTCATTTTTTGTTAATGATAATAGTGGTCAGAGGCCGCATTGTGGAAGGGTTTGTAATTCTCTAAAAGCTTATATAAGTCATGGGACATCTTAGTTTTTTGGCATTCATAATGGCTTTTGGTTAATGGAAACAGATTGCATTAGATATTATAGTGGTCATAGTGATCAGAGGTTACATTAAAGAACAAAAACCATTAGTGGGAGCTAATGTATAGTGAAATAAATAGGAATATCTAATAATAAATTTATTATAATTAGTGAATTCAAATGAAAATATTATTGGGAAACCTAGTGGATGCTTCCATATATTTTCTCTCATTATTGTAATGTCACAACTACTATATTGCAGCTAAACAAGCCCGCAAAGATTAAGTAACTCGAGTTTTTGAAAGGGCTAGGGTTTTGCAACTCTCATAAAAATATTCAACAAAATTAGGTTTGTCCAGAACTTTGAGATAAATAATTTATTTATATAATGTATCATTCAATTCTTCTAATGTATAATGTATCATTGAATTTTTTCTAATTTAAGAATATTTATTAAAAAATATAAATTAATTATATTTTTACTATTAAATAAAAAGACTATTAATCCATATGTCTTTTTTATTTATTAGAGAATAATATTAATAATCCTAAATTCTAAGAGGGAAATTTTCTATTAAACAAACTATCTTTCAATTTAATTTTAACAATTTTACTATATAACAAAAAAACACTAATGATATTTATGCTTGTTGCTTATTTATAATTAAATTTTCACCTTTTGAATTTGCATCTTAACTTTGTGCACTTTCTGTCCACTTTCATGAAAGCAAGTCACTTTTTTCTTTTAAATTTAAGGAGTACCCTTTTAACTTTTTTATTTTATTTTTTCTTTTTCAAAATTTAACTATTTTTTTAATTTGTAGAATATTCGAGATTGCAATTTTCATTTTTACAATTATCAAATTTTAAAATAATTATATTTTTAAAATTAGTATTTCTAAATAATTAGATTTAATAATTTAATAATTAATTCTAATATTAATTTTAAATAATTTATAAATTTAATTTTAATATAATAATTTAATAAATTAATTCTAATATAATTTTTAGATATTAAAATATTTTTGTAAGTAATATAAAAATTGTATTTCTAGGAAGGATTGGAGACCTTTGAAAGGCCAAGAAGGATTGAATTTTGATTATTAAACTGGAATTCCTTGAAATTGCTCGAAAAAGTGACTTAAATTACGTAAATCGTGAATTAGATACCCAGTATGAACATGGTATTTACGGCGCCATGGCTCCGGTGTGACAAGTAATGTGAGTAGTGGGCACTTGGAGTTCATCCCACGTTCAAACACATTTATGCCAAGTAGTGTTCATCAAACGTTCAAACAAATCTATGCCAAGTAGTGGGCGCCTGTAGTTCGTTATTTCTGACAAAGAAAGCGGCATATTCCACTCCAACGATGCCGCGCTTGTAGTTTTTTATTTCTGACGATGAAAGCAGCATATTCCACTCCAACGATGTCACGCCTGTATTTTTTTTATTTCTGACAATAAAAGCCGCATATTCCACTCCAATGATGCCCCTGAAAGCCGCATATTCCACTCCAACGATGCCCCGTGCGTTTGTTATAAGTCAAGTTTGTTATATTTCCTGACAAAAGCATATTCTCTGACATGTTATACTCTCTAACCAAGAAAGCGGCATATTCCACAACGCCAATGCCCCGTGCGTTCGTTATATTCCCCCGACAAAAGCATATCCAATGGCCAATGCGTTTATATTAGGGAAACTATGAAAACTTGGATTCCATGAAATGTGGGAAGTACATATGTCCGGTAGGGTTGGGAATATACCAGTTGAATGAAGTGAAGAAATCGCTCTACAAAAATATATTTCAATTCTGGTTATTTTGGAGCATTTTAGTATGCGTGTTATTGTAGAGCATTTTAGTATGTGTTCTTGGATGTCTGGCTGGTTGCATTTTAGTATGCATGTTATTTTAGAGCATTTTAGTATGTGTTCTTGGATGTCTGGCTGGTTTGAATGTGAGTCTCAGTCTGAGTCTGAGTGAGCGAGTAAATCTGTGGTTTAAATATGTTTCGATCTGTGGGCCAGTGATGGCTGTGTGTGAATAGAGGAGAAGAGGATTTACAATTTTTGAGTTTATGGAGAGCAATAACTTTATACATGGATGGCATGCAATTCTATGTATATGGTATGATTTTATGAATAGTGGTATTGCAAACATTTTTAATAATTGAACTGGTATATCATGTTTCCCATCAACTTGACCAGTTTAATGTGTTTTTTGTATAACATGTTTCCCATCAACTTGACGAGTTTAATCAGTTTTTAAGTGCTTATTGTATTTTTGTCTAATTAACTCTCTATCTGTATTCAATTAAAGTTTTGTTATTTTAATCAATCCATCAATAGTCGTATATTTACATGTTGAATTAAAATTTGTTTTTATTTCAATCAACTTAACTTTACTTGTGGAGTTAGTCGACTAGCAACACAATTTTATTACATAAATTTAGCTCGCCTTGGTTTATCAAAATAAAAAACTTACATTTATTTCTAATTTAACTCTCCTCTACAATGCAACTTAATTACAATTTTCACTTGACTTTTTATTAAATTTAGTTTTATAAATTTAATTTTATTACAAATATTTGCCTTTGCTATATAGCCTCAATGTATACACAAAGTTAAATCTTGTAGTGTGAGCATATAAATATACATAAATCTCATTGCACGTGATTCAATATGTGAGGACATGTAATCTCTCATCCACGGGAAGATGAAGCACTTGTAATGGCAACTCTCTACACTAGGGGCAGGACATATTTTCCCCATAATTCCTTCTTGTGATGGATAACATTTATGGAAAATTCCTTTTTCAACTATGGAATGTTATACTTACCAAGTTCCGAATTTGGATACGATACAACGCTATAAAAATTCCAATAAAAAAGTTCCAACTAGAAAAAAATAGTGAGTATACATGTTAAACAAGGGAGCCACTGCCATGGTGGTAGCCCCTGCCAGGGTCTGCCACAACAACAATACAAAATTTGAATTATAATTGAATTTCTGATTTTTGAGTTGTTTAGAAGCTAACTGGTAGATGGGTTTTATTTGTACCATGCATTGATGCACAGTTAAAACGGTTTTATTTGTACCATGCATTGATGCACAGTTAAAACCAAAAGCCCCGATGATATTGGCAAGCCATTGCCATCTTCCGAGATAGGTCCCTCAATTAGCACGACCAGTACAAAGAGCGTTCTATCCACTTACTATCCTTTTTAATGAAGTTGTTTGTTCCAATTTCCACCCCTTCATTTTCCTTATACTGCTAAATTGTTATATGTCCTAACATTTATTTTACCGATAATGATATTTTTAGAAAAACCTGAAACTAGCCAAATAATGATATATTTTCATACAAATCTGAAACTAGATGATTGGCAAATTTGGAGTATTACTCTCATTGAGAAAAAATAGTGACTCTTAGTTAAACCTTTGAGCACAAAGCTTATGAATCTATGAATTCACATCTCATTAAGTTTCCATAAATAGTTCACAAGAGAATATTAGAAATTTAAAATAAAATCGCAAATGATTGCTTATTTTGACCTATAACATCCAAATAAGTTATCAGTGACTTTTTAAAAATCAAATTGGCACATTCACCAGCTAGTACACCTTAGCTTTATTTCAAAATCAAATTCGCACATTCACCAGCCACTACACCTTTGCCTTTCAAAATCAAATTCGCACATTCACCAGCCATTACACCTTTGCCTTATTGTTATTTTACATATAGCATTCCACCTTTGCATTATTGTTATGCCATTTTAATGTGATTTTACATCAGTGACTTTTTCAAAATCAAATTCGCATATTCACCACCTTTGCCTTATTGTTATTTGACACTTTTTCAAAATCAAATTCGCACATTCACCACCTTTGCCTTATTGTTATTTGACATATAGCGTTCCACCTTTGCATTATTGTTATGCCATTTTAATGTGATTTTACATTAGTGACTTTTTCAAAATCAAATTCGCACATTCACCAGCCAGTACACCTTTGCCTTATTGTTATTTGACATATAGCATTCTAGGAATAGAATGACCACAGTGGTTAAACATTAGGGTTACCCATAAAAAATAAAAAACATTATTCAAAATTCTTGTCCAAAACCCTTTGCATATATTCTGCTACTCCAACCTTCAAAAATTGTTAGCTACGGTTAGAGATTCAATACATACTCTTTCATGAAAATAAATTAGTTCAAAAGTATTTAGGCATGATGTATGCTGAAGTAGGCCTGAAAAGAAAATATCAAAAACAACATTGACATTACATCCTTGCATAAAACTTAAGTTGATAGGGAAGGATGATTGGCAATTCATAAGCCTAACTACCGCCAGACACAAAACCACACTTTGTATTATGCAAAGTGGCAATTTTTGTTAGAGTATACAATTTTATTATTTTGGTGTCTATCAAGAGTGAAGCCAATGAGGGGTTCTGTTTGTTGGCGAGTGAATGCTTTGTTAAGGAGTTCGTGTGGCTATCCAAGTGACATGTTCAGATCTCGATTTACCTGTGCGGCGTGTTTGGGGCTGTGTAGTATACCAAGAAATTATAGTGGCAGCCATCAAAGATCGACCCGTGTCATGCGAATATGGTAGCTAGCCCATTACTGATTCGTCCTCCTGTCACAATTAAAAAACACAAACAAACAAATAGGTGAAGAAAATGAGATATGAAAACAATATAATTATGTTCTAAGTTTTTGGATTTATAACTTGAATTGGATAATATAATTTCTCGGTAAATTGGTTTTTTTAATGCATAAAAAAATTCAGAATTCTGAAAACTTTTATTGGATAATATAATTTCTCGGTAAATTGGTTTTTTTAATGCATAAAAAAATTCAGAATTCTGAAAACTTTTAAAATACAATCAATCTATCAACATTTAAAACCTCAAATTTATTATTGTAACTAAAACTCACAAAAACATATACCAACGAAGGGTTTAATCAAAAAACAAGTAAGACTACGTTGAACAAGACTGTTGAACAACAGTTCGTCTAAGATGTGTTTGCCTAATAATTCGTCCTGTACAATCCTACCCTTACATTTACCGGAGGGGAATGCACTGGACTGGAGTTTGACCACGCTTATGCCCTATCTACACTGGCTCTTACAGTGCCTCAAACGTGGAAGGAAGGAAAGCGGAACATCATTTGGTTCGGAAGGTACTCGTTACAACAATGATGTCTACAATATTGTGGGATCACCTTGCCTCTTTATATGCTTCCAAAGTTTCACTCTCCAAATTGCTGTCTGCAACAGGAAATTGATTGGGGGAAATATTTCATCAAGGGGCGTGATGCTGAAAATAAACCTTTGAATCTCTCTGAAACAGGGGAATTTCTCTCTGCGCTAGACAAATCTGGACATGGAACTCATACTCTGTATACAGCAGGGGGGAATTTCGCGAAAAATGCAAGTATATATCGACATGCAAAAGGGATTGCAAAAGGAGGAGCCCCTCATGCTAGAGTTGCAAGTTATAAAGTTTGTTGGCCTACAGATTCAAGCGGCTACAATTGCTATGATGCAGATATTCTTGCAGCATTCGATGAAGGGATACATGACGGAGTTGATGTGTTCTCAGTTTTTTTGGGAGGTCAACCTCTCATTCCGGATTATTTTCAAGATTCAATTTCAATTGGATCGTTCCATGCAGTTCAAAGAGGCCACGCCAATATGACCTTTATTCCCCTAAAAGGCCAAGTACCCGTAAGTTGTGCACAAAATTATCGTGATAAAGATTCTCATTTCTTCAAAAGATATTCTCATTCCGAAGAAAATGGCCTTTGGCAAGATGATATAGCCAGAAACAATGCCTTCTGGTACGGCCGCACGTTCTTTCCGCGGATGGACACGGTCTGGGTGAAATATTTTTATCATGGAAATTGCTTTGGACGATAAAGTTCTTACCCTAAAAACTTTGAGTTGTATGTAGAATTACATCAACCCAACCAGGAATTTACATGTTCATACTAAAACGGAAATGCCTTTAAAAATTCTAAATCCAGAAATTTTTTGACTTGTAATCATGACAGGGAGCACACGTATCAAATCCAATAACTTATGTTTATATATATATAATTTCGTTTCGTTCGCTTAAACTTTTGTTGAATAAGTTGGAATTATAATTTTGTTGAATAATTTGGAATTATAAATTGGATAGTTCCTATATTAATAATTAAAATATTCTTTAAATAATAATATATATTAAAGACTTATTCTATTAAAAAAATTTGCACTCATAAATTTTTTATATTACCAAATTCTAAAAATTAAAAATCGGACATAAAACAATTAACCATATCCTAAATCCATCTGCAACCCTTGACTCGTTATGTTTGCCTGTGTTATTTTTCCATCCTAAAGCTAAGCATTAACCCCGGAAAGGGGTGCCACCAAATAAATGCAGAGCCTGCCACAATTCAATCAATACCGGTGGATCGGGGAGAAATCAGATCAATTCAATCAATATCGGTGGATCGGGGAGAAATCAGATGATTTGTGATTCGTGACTGTTGTTCTTGTCCAATTCTGAACGGAGGGGGAAGGACACGGATAATTACCTAAGTTATGTGAGAAAGAAAAGAAAATATGCAAACCCCAATCTCTGTATAAGGAGAGGGATATAGATAATTGCCTAAGCGGTGTAAGAAAGAAAAGAAAATGTTGAAACACCCATTCTTGTATATCCGTAAAGGAAGAATATGGGAAGCAAAGAAACAACATAGTACACATAAATAGGAAAGTCCTCCATCATTATACACCGAGATAACGAAAATGTGAAAACGGAGCCTACAAAATCCGCCGGAATAGTACACAGAGACAGGAAAGTTTGAAAACTGGAGTTTCAAAATGGTCGAAGGCTTTCAAACCCTGCTATTGACGTTCAAATTGTGAGAGAGATAGGATGATACAAGGAAAAAGAGTAGAAAAGGAAAAGCCAACGAGCAGCATTGACTAGGTAATGCAGATCGGCTTTGTATTCAAATCTGCACACTCAGATATGGAGACAGGGCATTTGATTTAACAAGGTACATTTAAAAAAACAGAACGAACACAAAGATATCAAAAGCATGAGCTTCTTCAGCGAACTAAATACTTTATTCTAAATCCAAATGTACCTTACCTGAATAACCATGCGGTCTCACGAAGTCACGAAGAACAGAGCAGCGCTGAATAACCATGCGGTCTCACGCAGAACAGAGCAGCGCCGCAGAGCATGAAAAGGCATTATACTCACTTTGGCGGCACACCCATCCCACATCCGAATCCAGTTCTTAATAGCACTCTTACCCTGGAGATGGAATCCCGCCATATGTCCAAACGCAAGGTTAAAGGCGCTACGTGGATGAAAATCTTGAGGACACTTGTGTCAATGAAGTGATATGCATGGATTCAATGACTGCATGGTGTGAAATTAGGATGGTCGATATTTCCAAACCAAACCTCTCATCACCGTAAAATTAGTAAAATTAATAATGTAATATAAATTTATGTTTTTCTAGGAGAAGATAATGAAATAACTTTAGTTTTTTTTTAAATATTTATAGGATTTATGTGAAGTTGGACTAGTTTTATATTTGTGGGATTTTTTGAAAGGTGGATTGGTTTATTTTTATGTGTTATCAGCAAAGTCGAAATATCCAAAGTTTCCGTTGATGCATGAATAAAAACTTTAGGATATCCCAAACTAAATTGCATTGGGATGCGTGAGGCTTGCAATAAGACCCCAAAAGCTATGGACCAATAAAAAGAAACTTAATACATTTTATATTATTTTTTTATACTAAAACTTTGGTTAAAATTTTGGTGCAGATATATATTTCTGGTCAAACAAAAAATTAATATGCATTCAACACGATATCGATCGCTAATAGTCCCAGGCAGGGACTAATAAGCATATATCATTTTTCTTATGTGAGAACAACAGTTTTTATTTATTTTCTTCACATTATTTTTAAAATATAAATAATTTGTATTAATTTTAATTAATATACACAATTTTAAAATTACAATTCACTGAAATTAAACTCGTTCACTTTTCCCTCCAAAATTTAACTTATTTTTAAAACTCAAAATTTAAATTTAAAATTTATCCCTAATTTTAATTTTTCTTAAGGAAGAGTTTAATCTAAATTTCATTCATAGTTCTAAATCTTTCTAAATTAATATAATAATTAATCCATATTTAAAAATCTAATATTAAAAACTTCTATAAACTTTTATCTTTATTTAAGAATTCAATTACACTTCAGAGCTCAAATTCTTTCTTTTTGCCTTGTGAGCTTTCTAAACACTCAAAGGAAACAGGGAATTGAAAAACAAATATTAATAAGTTTCCATACTCAATTATAGTTGGGATCCCGGAGGACACTATTGTGAAGGAGTCAGAAGAGGAAGAGGCAATGCAGGAAGAGAGTAGGGCAAGGGGGAGGAGTAGTAAGCACCGAGAGAGGGAGAGGAGGAGGTGGAGGAAGATGAGGAGGCAAATAAGGACTAGCAGAAGGAGGGGGAATAGTTGGAAGTGGTAGAGGGGGAAGAGGTGGAGTAGGGAGAGAGAGAGGAGGGAGAGGATGGGGATGCGGAAGAGGTAAGGGAATAGAAGGAGTAGGGGGCGAGGGACGAAGGGAATGAGGTGGAGAGGGAGGAGCGGTAGGTAGCATGTGAGGCAGAGAGGGAGGACGAATACGGGGATTGGGATGAGCAGGAGGTGGGGAAGAGGAGGCAGGGCCGAATGAGGGGTAGAGGCACGAGTAGGAGAGGGAGGGGGTGGCAGCACAAGACGAGGTGGAGGATGCTGCGGAGGGGGCTGAGGGTAGGGTAGAGAGAGGGAGGCAGAGGAGGAGGAGGATGGGAGGGGTTGGAGTTGGAGATGAATGGGGAATAGTAGAATGAGCAGGAGAAGGAATGTGGGGAATAGAGGAGGATGAGGTTTTCTAAAGGTGGTCGAGTGCATGAGGGGAGATAGGGGAGGAATAATAGTAGGAGGAAGAGGTAGAGGGGGGGTTAGGGAGGCATGGTAGATAAACTTGTAAGGCCACTTAGAGGAGAAAGAGGATAATGCGAGGAGCTAAGGTGGTGGAGGTGAGGGGAGCAGTTGAAGGCCAAGGAAAAGGAAATGGATGAGGAGGAGGAGGAGGAGGAGGAGGTGGTGGTGGTTGTGGGTAGGATAGGAAGGTGGTGTATGAGTGGGAGGGAGAGAAGGAAGAGGCTTAGGGGTAGAAGGTAGAGTTTGCGGAGGAGGTGTTGGGGTGAGGGAAACCAAAATTGGGAGAAGGAGGGTAGGGTGGTGGTGGTACAATAGGAGAGTGAGAGGGGAAGTGAGGAGGAGAAGGGGTTGTTTTAGGAGGAGAAAGGGAAGGAGAGAGGGGAAGGAGGAGAAGGAGCTAGTGGTGGAAGAGGAGGAATAAGAAAAATAATAGGAGGAGGTAGTGGTGGGTAGGGGGAGGAAGGGGAGGAGAGGGAAAAGGGGTAGGTGGAGGAGGTAAAGTGGGGGAGAGGAGGTGGAGGAGGCCTAGGCAAAGGGGGAGGAGGCAGAAGTGAAGGTAGAGGGTGGTATGGGGGTCAGAGGAGGGGGACCGAGAGAGAGGGAGACAAGGGTGAGGAGGGGGAGGAGGAGGATGGGGGGGAGGCAGAGGAAGACGAAGAGCGGGCGGAGGATAGGAGTGGGAAGAGGGGAAAGAGGCAGAGGTGGGGGGCACAGGAGGAGGAGGAGGGGGAGTCGACGGGGGAGGAGTTGGAAGGGGAAGATGGTGAAGCTGAGGAGGGGGAGGAGTGTGGGAGGGATTGGAAGATGCAGGTGGATGAGTTAGGGGAGAGGTGAAAGTAGAGTTGAGGGAGGCGGAGAGAAGGCAAAGGGGGAGGAAGAGGAGCCAAAGGAGGCCTAGGTGGAGGTAGGTGTAGTGAGCAAGTGGTGGGGTAGGAGGAGGAGTGCGAGGGTTGAGGAAGAGGATGAGGATGAGGTGGGAGGGGATGCAGGTGTAGGAATAAGAGTAGTTGGGGGAGGAGGAAGAGGTGGAAGAGGTAGAAGTGGCACAGGTGTAAGAGGGATAGGAGGGGAGAGTGGGAAGAGGAGGAGGGGGAGGTGGAAGGAGAGGAGGGGGAAGAGGTGGAGCCGAAGGAAGGGGAGGAGAAAAATATGGGGTGGGGGAGGAGGTGTAGAGGGGTAGGGGTAGTGGGAGGAAGAGGAGGAGTAGTAGGCAGTGGGGGAGGGACAGGGAGAAGGCAGTGGGAGAGGCAGCAGAGGCAGGTAGGCTAGGTGGCAATGGAGGAAG
>APFE031715528.1:2379-13291 GCA_000404065.3 Pinus taeda | reverse complement strand
CTACACACCTTTTTTTCACTTTGTAGGAGCTCGATATTGCCTCTGATGTATCTCTGTACTTTTAGATCATCCAGTTCTGAAATTGCGACCTGTGGTAGCCCTCTATGTCGTCTTTCCAGTGCCACTAGTCTGATACAAATTGGATTCTCCAAGGAAGAGTTATGTGAAATCTCCCATAGTGACCTGATTATAGACTAGTTCAGTAGAGTGAACTTGTATTATGTGCCACGAGTCAATGTTTCGACCTTTGGCTCTGAAACATATATTAAAGAAACTACAGTCCGTCCTCTTGTTGTACATTTTTACGAAATTTCAATCCAATGCGCAGAGAAGAAGTTATGACAATTTTCCCCAGGTCACCTGTTTGGAATGTAATTCAGGAGTCTGCAAAAAGACCAACTTCCTCAGATCATATCTCCTTAAATATAGTGTGAAAAGCTCTGAAGTTCGGACCCAAGATTCAGTGCGATGTCTTCTCAAATGGATTTTTTTAGCTTCTGAAACATCACAGAAAAAAGTTATAGCGAAAATGCCACGATGATCTATTTGGAGCAGCAAAACCCTAGAATCCAAAGCTCTCATACCAAATGTTATGAAACCAACTCAAGAAAAAGATAGAAAAGATAGATCAATGCTTTAAAATTCAGCCTCTTCCGGGGGGAAACCTCCTTTACATTACATAAATGAACAATTCTTGGATGATTCAAATGACAGAACCTCCTTTCTATATGTAGGAGTCTAAGTAGTCACAATATAACCCAGCCGACCTAACAATAATAATATAAAGCCACAAAAATAACAATAGAGGGATTCTATGGGGCACAGTAATAACAATATGGGGACTATAGGGGCACAAAAATATTAATAAGGGGTACAACTACAATAGTAATGGGGTATTCACTAGTATTATAGGGACCCAACATAATTACATTTAATCAAGCCTTCTAAAGACTTATCAATTCCATCGATTTAGCTTAGTTTAAACAAAATTTGCCTTGGTTTACAATGAGTTTCCACATTTCCTCTTTCGCAAATTTGAATTTAAATTTTGATTAAGCGTGGTGAGATGCTCCTACATCAGAATCCCAAGGCAAAAAAAATTATGACATCTTGGTCATATGCTTCTAGTCTTCCTAACAACTTTAACTTGTGAGTTGCAATTAGCCTTTACAGTAACAAGTCTCCTTCTTGCTACACATGCCTCACTAAGATTCTCTCCTCTGAGCTTAGTCTTTTGGAATTTCTCTAGTTCTCTCCTCTGGAACCATATGAGCACTCCTTGCTCTAGGCCACTGCAAATATTATCACCTTCCTTTCCTACTTCGTGCACAAAAATATAAAGACCACTTACAAATCGTCAACATATTTGCACCTCTTTCAATTACACACATAATATTATTTTGCTCTAATACCAAAATGATGACAGCTCAGCTAATTTGATACATCAAAGCTGCATCTTTACATAATTTATGCATGGACCTATGGGTTATTGTTAAAATTGGCAACTAGGGACAAACTCCATGTGGGCCATCTTATTAATGGAAGCTAATATTTTTCTTAGATCCCTCTCATTGAGAGGTGTAGGATTCATCTAAAGATCATCCAATTCCAATAAGTATTCATGGAGATATGAATTTATTTGTGTTATGGGACAATTCATCAAGGTCAGCCAGCAACCAAATAAACCCACTTGTGCTCATCGTTTTAGTAAAAATAGAGGTGGACTTCAAGTCATTTCAACACACTTGGGATCTCTTCCTCTTTAATTGTCTTTAGGTTTTAGTAGGAGAGATCCTAAGGGATAGTGCTACCCTAATCCAGAGGGTAGAGCCAGAACTGCCGGAACTTTAGGGAATAGCTGGAATTGTCGGAACTACCAAAACTGCTAGGAACTACTGGAACTACCATGAAAAGCTAGATTTTTGGTAAATTGCCAGAACTGTTGGGAAAATCCAGAATTGTGAGAACTGCCAGGGATAGCCAGAATCATTGAAATTTCCGGGAATTGTCAGAACTATTGAGAAAAGCTAGAACTGCTGGAGCTCCTGGGAATAGTCGAAATTGTCGGAATTGCTGGAACTGCCAGGAAGAGCTGGAACTACTGGGAATTACTGAAACTACCAGGAAAAGACAGAACTGCTGAAACTGCCATAACTACTAGGAATAGCTGAAATTGTTGGAACTGTTGGGAACAACCAGAACTATCGAGAAAATTCAGAACTGTTAGATTGCCAAGAATAGTCGAAATTGTCGAAACTACCAGAACTGCCACAAACAGCTAGAATTGTCGGAACTGCCAAGAACTACTGAAACAGGTGGGAAAGATGATGCAGAGGGTAGAAGCCCAAATAGACAGCAACATTTGGAATAGATGGAATTACTGGAAGTGCCGAAACTACCAGAATTGCAAGAATTTCCAGAATTGTCGGAACTGCCGGGAACTGTCAGAACTGTCGGGAATAACTGAAACTAGCGGAACAACCAGAGCATCTATCTCTGAAGGACAAGAAGCAAGAAAGGGGCAACCTACACATAGGCTAGTATGGCAACATGGTGCAATAGTGGCACATAATACAGTACAATGATGGGTACAATCATGATTAATGAAGCATGATGAGATGCAACATAGTGATGATGGGTGTAGCATGGTGCAGTGCGGTGAGGTGCGGCTTGATGATGAAATGCAACACAAAGATAGGTGAAGGAGTCATCTTGGAGAATCAGTTGAAGTAGCATGTCTTCGATTGATCTCATGTATCATCTTCTTAGAGATGATCTATGCTCTTAACTAGATAAGTCAAAGAGTTGACTTCTGTTGTAAACTAAATGTCTATCTCTCTGTGTTGAACTATTGAAGAACATATAGGAATAATTGATCAAAGGTTTTCCCACATTGGGGTTTGTCCCTGGCTAGTGCCACATCTTGTGCCTTCTTTTCTTGGCTTGTCTTTTTCGATTTATGTTTATGTTCTATCTGTAATTTACTTTAATGCTATTATGATTGGTAATCTGGAAAAGTTATTGAGCTAACTGTGAAAATCAAAATAAATTGCTCTAAGCATAGAACATACCTAAAATTTACAGTTATGGGCCCATGTATACATTAGAATCATTATAATTGGTCCAACCAATCAATCAACAATGGATGGTCTTGATGGCGAGAACTCAATGAGGTTTTAATACCATTATATAAAACCTTATAGCGTCTAAATCAAATGTTAACCTGTGCGCACTTTCAGAAGCGATATGTGTCTGATTACCATTAAACGGTCGAATCACTTAGAACTGTAAACTCTTTTTAATGAGTTTATCGAGTTCACTATCCAAGGTAACTTTCTTGCAAGTTCCGAGTGATGACAATGGATATTCTTCCATGACACGATTATCGTGTCATGCGCTCACTAACTAGTCCAGAGAATCTCTACCGTCAATATTCTCCTACTTGATCTAACAGAGATCACGCAATCTCAAGCTCCAACTAGCACGATGGTTAGTAATCTGAAAGAACTCAAGAAAAGTTGTTTCTTTGTGCTACATGTCAAATTCTAAGGTTAATCAGGTAGAATTTAGAAATACAGCTTCCCACCTTTAGGGCGCGCGAGATACCGGTTCTTGTCTTTGGAAATCACCCATGTGCTTAAATCAAAACCTTTATGAAAATTGGCTTAGTAAAGGATTAGTGCTTAATCTCCACCATTCCTCTTTGGTCATTATTATCCATCGATCTGATGATTTTCACTGTGCTATTTAATTGACTCTAGTTTTGATTGAACACCTCTCCTCCATTGATCTGTTATGAAATCCAACAACTCTCTTGTTTGCTTATTGATGGAATTCTCATTACAACACACTTTATCTTTGCCATACTTAATCAAGGGTGAAGTTCATAGGAACTTCATCCCTTACACTTGTTGGAAAGAATACTTAGAGGGGGTGGTGAATCAGTGTTGTTAGATCAATAATTTAATTTTCCAAAAACTAATTTGTATACACTACTTTAGCTTGATGAACTAGCATGTATATGCTACTGTACCTAATGCAACCAGCGTATATGCAGAGATATTTAGATTTACACAAATTATCATATATTGAACTTTAACTAGTATATCAGGAATTCATAATATAGTGCAGTAAAAGTAGAATAAAGCATCACAGACAAGTAACAGACATGAAAACCAAGATATAAGGTGGATACCCAATGTTGGTGAAAACCACCTACTCCTATCGTCTATCTTCTTTTAATAATAATAAAATTTAGTTTACAATATTTGTATTGGTGTCATCTTATACCAGTATGCAGTATTCTACCTGTAGAAGGCTACAACCTTCTCTCGTTTTCTAGTTTCTACTGGAAGCGAGCTACAGCCCCTAGCTCTTGTACTAGCTGATATATTTACTAGTATGTAGGTGCCTACCTATAGAATGCTACCAACTTCTCTTTTCTTCTAGGGACCATGTTTCATAAATTTTCAGGCTGGATCCATCAACAACATCATTCAACCATCAAATACATCTACGTCAACCAATCTCTTTTGAACCATCTACAACCGAATCAATCATTCACTTAGACAACCCATCAATCTTATTATTTAGAGTACTGTCATCAGACTACAGTATCCAGAACCCAAACTAGAATCTATAACTTTGCAACAACAAACAACAACAACTAAAACATATTTTATAAGGTAGACGCTACTTCCATATGTCGAACCTGCATGTACACACACTTTTATCAAAGCCAACCAGCATATACATCTAGAAATATAAATTCAGAGTTACACTGTTATTCTAGACTTTAGTTATACCCAGATCATATCATTTACATAGTAATATATGCGTCAATATTCAGATCTAGAACATACATGAGATTCAACATAAAAGATAGTTCATTTTACACCTTAAGATCCCAATTCATCATTAGATCTGATTCCTCATCATCAGCTAAAGTTCATCCTTGGTTTAGATCCAGTTATGCACCATAAGCCAATAACCTACATACTAGATCTCACACATCATAAGATATCCGATACTTGCCCACCTTGGCCTAATTATCTTCTCCTCCTTTTATAGTTTGTAGGCCTTTCTCAATACCATGGACCAAAACCACTTAGGATCAATACCTTGGACCAAATACCTAGGGTCAATACCTTTGACCCGATACCTTGGACCAATCAATACCATGGATCAAAATATCATTGACCAAATACTTTCGACCAAAAACTTAGTTTTCCAAGGTATACGCACTTTTCCTTTTGTGAAAGTTCTTGTGTACATATACACGGCTTGCATACAATGAACCCACATGTATATATGGCTTGGCCAATGGTGAACCTACATATACCTCTCTTTCTTCATTCTGTGAAGTCTGATCTGTAACTCTGTGTTGTTAACCTATTGTACTGTGATCTGTCGTTTGAGTGAGTTTACATCAAGGACAACACCTGTGTCATAATGCCAATAATCTCCCCCTTTGGACTTGATGGCAACACCAAGTCACTCTCCCCCTTTGTCATCAAGGGAAAAGGGTCATGCTCCCCATGTCTACATGCTAAATTCTCTAATATGCTGAAATGTGTTGATTCAGCTCCTATGATCGAGTCCATGCTCCCCCTGAGCATAAGTAAGGCCTACAAAAAGATAATATGACTCTATACATACATCATCAATGGCATTCCTATAACCAAAGACTCATACAGACATCCATCTCCCAATCAAATGGGGATATACCAAATTTGACTCATCCACCCAACCAAGTGGGGATATACCAATTGTTTATATAAGAAACATTACATCATCCATCCCATGCATAGTGGGGTTACAAATTAGGTCTTTTCATGACCTTAACATGACATATATAACATAGACCAAATATTTGAAACAAGACCATGATAGTCATTAGCAACTATCATTAGCAGCATCTATCAATCAACACTCAGACCAACAACCATGTTCTCCCCCTTAACTTGTTGCACCTGAATAAAAAACAACTATGTGAATCTGTACTAGGATCTTCTAAGATAATGCCAAAAATGCATTATTAGAATCATATGCTCCCCCTAAACCTATGTCAAATGTTTACTGTCAGATCTGATCATTGCATATATCAAAAGAGTTATCAAGGCATCATCATCAATCAAATATACATTAAGTTATCAAGAACTTATGAGAACTGACATTCTTCCAAATGTCATCAAAATATTGTAACCATCATCAAACAGAGCAGATAACTCCTTAAACCATATTAGACCCCTTCTCCTGAGTTTGGCCCACTGTTTTTCCTCAAACCAACATATACGTGACTGTGCCCACAGAAACCAACATATGTACACGACTAGACTTCATGAAACTCGCGTATACAAACCTTTCTTAAAAAATGGATTTTAACAGCAAGATGATGCAACAACTACTCCCAACTTCTATCTGAGATATTCAAATGTCTCTCTGGCCAATGGTTTAGTGAATATATCAGCAACCTGTTCTTTGGAGGGAACATAATCCAATTTGACCTTTTCTTCAAGCACTTGTTCATGTAGAAAATGATATTTGATGGGTATGTGCTTGGTCTTGGAGTGCATGACTGGATTCTTTGAAATACTAATGAAACTTGTATTATCACACAGAATGGAGATGGGTGGAGTACATGTGGTCTAAATGTCTTGCAATTTTTCCATCATCCAAAGTATTTGTGTGCAACAAGATGCAGTAGCCACATATTTTGCTTCAGTTGTAGATAATGTAATTGAACTTTGTTGCTTGCTGAATCAAGACACCAACCTAGAAGCCATACAGAATGCAACACCACTAGTGCTTTTTCTATCATCAACACTTCTTGCCCAATCTGCATCTGTATATGCATGAAGTGTAAGATCTGTATCTCTAGGATACCATAAAACAAAGTTTTGTGTTGCTTGAAGATATTTGAAAATCCTTTTGACTGCCTAAAGATGCGATTCCTTTGGATTTGCTTGAAATCTTCCAACTATTTCCACTGCATGCATGATGTCAGGTCGGGTACCTATTAGATAAAGTAGACTGCCAATCATGGATATATAAGTTGGTTGATGTACTACTGCTGAGACATCATTTAAGCTAAGAATGCATCATGTTACCATTGGGCTACATACTGGTTTAGAATCTTCCATGCCGTACGTTTTCAGGATCAGTTTGAGATATTTGGTTTGTGAGAGAAAAATACCATATTTATTTTTTTGAACTTGTAGACTGAGAAAATAGGTGAGCTCACCAAGCAAGGACATTTCAAATTCTTGCTACATTACTGAAGAAAATTTCTAACTCATGGATTCTTCATTGCCACCAAAAATGATATCAACATAGACAACAATTATTAACAATTTACGAGTGTCAATCTTTGTATATAGATTGCTATCTGCTAACCCATTTGAAAACCCTGTTGGTGGAGATATTTTTCAAGATGGTAATACCAGGCCCTTGGAGCCTGTTTTAGACCATAGAGAGCCTTTCTGAGTTTGCATACAAGTTTTACATCATTTCCAAGAACGAAACCCTTTGGTTGCTCAATAAATACCTCTTCTTCTAAGTCTCCATTAAGAAAGGTAGATTTTACATCCATTTTGTATACTTTGAATTTCTAAAAACTAGAAAGAGCAAGAAAAATTCTTATGGATTCAAGTCTAGTAATGGGTGCAAAGGTTTCTTCAAAGTATATACCTTCTTTTTGAGCATATCCTTTACAAACAAGTCTATCCTTGTCTCTAATAACTTCTCCATTTTCATTCATCTTGTTTTTGAATATCCATTTAGTTCCTATGATATTCTTATCATGAGGTTTAGGAACTAGTTCCCAAGTATTATTCTTTTCAATTTTCTCAAGTTCTTCATTCATGGCCTTGACCCAACATTCATCTTTGCATGCTTCATTTATATTTTGAGGTTCGGTGGAAGATAGTAATGCTATATAGCCTAAAGTTTTTGTAATAGTTCTTCTTGTTTGCACACCTGCCTCTTTCTGCCCTAAAATTAGAGTTTCTGGATGATTTTTCTGAACATACCTGGACAAAGTCTTTTCTTCTACTATTATCTCTTCTTCTGGTGCTTCATTGGTTTCTTCTTCAGAATTATTGTGATTTGATGTGCGAAGATAATCCTCATCTTCTTCATAATATTTAATTTTAATCTGTTTTGGATTTTTGCATGCTTCATCAACCACAACATCAATACTTTCAATAATTTTCCCAAGTCTTTTATTATAACACTTATATCCTTTACTTCAGGAAAATTAACTAGGAAGAATACCTTCATCTGCTCTGGGTTCAAACTTACCAAGTTTTTCATCAGTCCTTTTGACGTAACATTTTCTTCCAAAAAATTTGAAGTATTTTACATTAGGAGTCTTATCATACCAAATTTCATGTGGAGTTTGAGTGTTGCTTACCCAAATATTTTCTTGGTTGAGAATAGTGATGGCGACGAATGCAGCCTCACCCCAGAAGGTTGTAGGAGTTCCATATTCATCTAGCATAGCTCGAGCCATTTGTTGAACAATTATGTTCATCCTTTCTACCACTCCATTTTGCTTAGGAGTCCTTGCGGTGGACAATTGCTTTTTATTCCATGTTGTTCACAAAAGTCAAATAATTCATCCGAGGTAAATTCCCCTCCTCGATCAGATCTAAGGCATTTGATTTTGCGATCTGATTCATTTTCAACCAAAGCTTTGAAGGCTTTGAATTTTTCAAATGCTTCATCTTTATGCTTTAGAAGACCTATCCAACACATTCTACAAAAAGCGTCAATGAACAATATAAAGTATTCTTCTCCATGAGGTGATTTTTTCCTTGATGGTCCACATAAATCAGTATGAACAAGTTCAAGAGGCTTACTAACTGATCCTTCCATTTCAAGGAAGTGTGATCTGGTTTTCTTATCGAATTGACATGATTTTCATACTATATTTTCAGGAACTCTAATATCCGGAAGATCACGACCAACTTGGAATCTACATGCTTTTCTTATCTGAGAAAAGCTTAGATGCCCCAATCTTTTGTGGCATAGACAGTGTTCATCATTTTTGCGTAGATAGAACTCTTGTTGTCCTCCCTTGAGTATGTATAGGTTGTTTGGAGATCTTATACCTTTGATCCCAGTTTCCCCTGTATCAGGATCATGAACAACACATTTGTTTGATCGAAATACTACATTTCCTTGATCACACATTTGAAAAACACTCAATAGGTCATGCTTTAGACCATCAACATACATAACATTCCCAGCTTTAACCTTTTTGTTTAAGAAGATAGAGCCTTTAATTTTTATGACAGAAAGAGTATCGTTTCCAAATGAGACATTCTTTTCCTTTTCTAAGGAATTATATGAGTGAAGTTTTTTGTTTGTCACCTGTCATGTGTTTTGAGCATCCACTGTCGATGTACCACTGATTTTCTTGTCCTTCTACATACAAGGCTATACCACATCTTTCTATTTTTGGTTCTTTATTTTTCCATATTTTGGGCGTTAATGGAGTTTGATCCTTTTGAGATATTTCCTGAAATTTACTCCTCCATTTAGATTCTTCATGGCCAAAGTTATAGATTGAGCATTCTATTTCATTTTCAAGAAGAGAAAAGTTATTATAGGAACTTTTCTTGATCCCTACCATATTCCTTTGATTTCATGCTTCTCTAGTCACGATGGTTCTGTAAGCAACACATTGAGTAGCTTTATGTCCAAAATTATGACATGAGAAACATTGAACATTAAATAAGTTTCTGTGATTATCGAATCTACTGACATGGTGATTGTAGTTTCTATTGATATTCATTTTTGAAGCAAATTATGGATGATTTACCTGAGGTTGGTTGTGGCTTCCATTCATCTTTGAAGTGAATTAAGCCTGATTTACCTGTCAATATGCTTTATACCTTTATTGACGATTGTCAAACTGTTCACTGCTCTTTGCTGCATCAAGATAGCTTTTAGTGGAGGTTGATGACTTTTGTGCCTGAGATGCTTCTTCAGTATATCCATGACCTGTCTTTATCAGAGGAGAAAACTGCACTTTGATAATTTCACATAAGGTTTCTGATCCTTTAGAAAATCTAAGATTGAGATATTTTGTTTTCTCAAGAGCCTTTCTTAGACCCACAATTTCACATTCTAGTTTTTCATTGTGTTTTTCTCTTTCAACAAGTTGGTATATCAAGGTATCTATAATCACATTCTTTTATTCTAAACATATTTTGAGTTTAGAGATCTCTTCATAAAGGTCATTTTCATCTAAAGCATCCAAAAAATCATCATCTTCATAAGTCATTAGAAGTTTATAGTCATTACTACTTTCTGTAGGTTTTAACCCTGTACAGAAATTACTTGCATACAAATTCTAAATCACAGAAAAATAAACAATGCGAGAGCATAACACATAAAAAACACATATGCATAGAGATTTTCCCATGGATCCCAAAACCAGGACTACCAGCTTGATTTTTCATTATATTCCTTTCAATGTTACAATACATATATATACATGCCGAAGCATCCAATACCATGGACCGAGAAACCATCACGTCCAATACCATGGACCAAAAAACCATCGCATCCAATACCATGGACAGAAAACCATCGCGTCCAAAAAACGTGCGAAAATCATGCACAAAACCATAGGTGGGTCTGCCCAACCTAACATAGGGTCCAAAACCAAAATATTCTGGGGTGCTGCCCCGGACCCCAGAAAGTGGGGTTACGGGTACCCCTCAAATGCCCTGTTAACTATGTGGAAAGAATATAACACAACCCAACAATCTCCCACTTGTTGTTTTCTTTCCACATGGGCCACAGGAGAGCTTAGACATTTTTCCAGCCCTGAAACACCCATTGTTTCTCTACACCAAGAGAACTTCTCAGAGCTCACAGATTTTGTCAATGCATCTGCAGT